>JAWWOG010000030.1:0-105149 GCA_033961575.1 Aselliscus stoliczkanus
CAGAGCAACCCCAGGGAGCACAGGGTTGGACCTCAGCTCCACTGCCCTTACAATGTTAACCCCTGACTCTCCGGTCATATTTTAAATATAGATACATCAAAACACTCATCTATGTATAAACATTGAAACTCTGACCTGTGTCAGCCTAGGGCTTTAGTAAAATAAAAGGACCTGTTAACTGGTACCTAAAAGGGACCAAACATACTGTTAACCCAGGGGAAGAGGGTATGCTTGAGTATTTCCTCAGGACACAGACACTCCAGTTTGGATTCCAGATCGTTTGATCTGCCCACCGCAGCTGCTGTGCCCAGGCCACCACAGCCCTTACAGTCCACCGGCCACTGACGCCCCTCCCTTCTCCACTGCTCCGAAGTAGATCTTCTGCTCGGCCACCCAGTTCTCATCCTCCATCCGTCCGTCTGGGAGAGCCCAAAAATCCCGGTCTATGAACACCAAAGCTGTCCCCTGGAAAATGTGCCATGGCAACATGCCAGTGAGATACAATATTCCTGGATTGAATCGGTACATTCTGGACTGGTCTCAAAGTAACAAAACAAGTTGGACAAGGGGACTAGCTGCTGGAATATGGAAATCTGACACTCATTATCAACAAAACTCTCTTTGGAAACTTGCAGGAGCAATGGGTGAAAACTTTCAAACGGTGACTGTTTGTAGACTAAATACTCCCTGTACTTCAACTATTCGCTCTGTTAATGTATCTGCCTGTGTTCCCTCTCCTTATATACTCATGATTGGAAATTTGTCTATTACTATTAATGGTTTAAGATTTAATGTATCTTGCTATAATTGTATTTTAACAAATTGTGTTTCTTGGGTACCCCTTGGGACCCGTGTTATGATACTTAATCAATCATCTTTTGTTATGCTTCCTGTTAATGTTTCTGGACCTTGGTATGCTGAGAAAATGTTTACAAATTTTTTAAAAAATCGAATATGCTTTAAGTAGACCAAAAAGATTTATAGGACTTTTGATTGCTGGAATTATGGCTTTAGTTACTTTAATTGCAACTGCTGCTACTGCTGCTGTGGCTCTTTCACAGACTGTTCAAAATGCTTATTATGTTAATACACTTTCAAAAAATGTCACTTTAGCCTTAGGAACTCAAGAGGATATAGATAAAAAATTAAAACAAAAGGTAAATGCTTTGTATGATATGGTTCAATATTTAGGTGATAAAATTCAAAGTTTAAAAGTTAGGTCTCATTTGCAATGTCATTCAGATTATCATTGGATTTGTGTAACCCCAAAAATATATAATAGTAGTAAACATGATTAAAATAGAGTTCATCTACATCTTCAAGGAATTTGACATAATGCTAATCTGTCTTTAGATGTGCTTCGGCTTCATGATGAAATTCAAAACATGAGAGAAGCTGAACCCTTAAAATTTGATGCAGCTCAAGCTGCCTCTGAGTTTGTTGATATGATGAAAAATGCCCTGCCGTCTTTGCCCAATATTGGCCATTCCATTGTGACATTCCTTATATTGGGCATTTGTGTCTGCTTGGTTCTGTGCCTACTCCCCATCCTCATTAGATGTTTTCTCAAACAGATGTTGGACATCCAAGCCAATATTCATGAGATCAAACTTAAGGCAAAGTCTCAAGTTTAGCCACCTGCTTATTAGCCCCTCTACCCCTAAACTTCAGCGAGGACAGGATAGCCAAAGACAGGTAAGGACTTCCTTGAATGTAACTAACCTAAGACAGGGCTTGATCGCCTGAGGATCGAGTTCCGATGACGGGTTGTTATTTCATTGGAGGACACCTAAGACAGGCACTGTGACTCGCAGCCGCCTGGGGTCAAAGGCGTGCTTTTTAAATAATAAAAAAGGGGGAGATGTTGAGGGTCATGGTCCCCAATATTGAGGGGCTTGCAGGCTGGCTTTAGTGGGCTTGGTGAAGTGCTTGGTGAAGCATAAACTTGTTTTTCTGCTTTCATTGTTTCTTTCTGCACCTGGAGGGTGCTTAGTACTTATTGAGGTATGTGGTGAGGACAGCCAGTTCTTTGGGACACAAAAGAAAGATGGCTATCAGGATTAATGGTGAGAAACTGTCTTGAGAAACTGACTCCCTAAGGTTTCACTGACCTGTAGGTTTCCGGAAAACAGTTAATGATCAACTTTTCACTGAGGTTATGCACATTGTTTCCTGCTATGCTACACGCATCCCTGCACGTACCCCCTACCTAAAAAAGTATATAAAGCCTGCAACAAATAAACTGGGGAGTTATCTCTCCATGTTCTGTCTTTTACTACAACAAACAGTTTCTGTCTTTTATCGACCGCCGACGCCATGTACGCCTTCTGGAACCCTGGTCAGCGGAGGCAGGTCCCCCGCAAAAGCCCGTGAGGGAGGCCCCACCTGTGGAGAGGCTTCTCCGGTTGGGGGAGAGACCCTCCGGCCGCACACCAAGGTCACCAGCCCAGAGCTCCTTTGCCGGAAAGAGAAGTTCTAAGATAGCTGGCAGTAAATTAGTGAGGACTCTCTTTGCTCAGCTCAGTGAGGCTAAGAGCGGCTGGTGAATCAGTGGGGCTGGCGCCTGGGCTTGCTGGCCGGTGAGCACTTACCTGGTTCCTGGTGGAGGGAGTGGCTGTGTGAGCTGGGAGCCTGCGGGGGCGGACTGAGCTGGGCACCTTTGGTGCAAAGGCTGGAGGTTTTTGAACTGTTGTTCCTGTGGTGCGGACCCTGCATGTGAGTGGTGTAGGGCGGGCACCATTTTGTCGGGCTTGGGCCCTCCCACGAAGGATCAGGTCCAAGACCTAATTGGTCTGGTGGAATTGGCGCAGAAGTACATGTGTGCGTGCACGCATGCGCCTGCGGCCCTGGATCACCACCCTCTGCCTGGCTTATACTGTGTTGCCAGGGAAACGCAGGGTGGGTGCCCTCCGGCTCCAACAGGCTGCTCACTGAGACCCGGGAGTGCACGAGCCACCTCGGATGCCCACCCTCTGCTCGGCTTGTGCTGCGTTGCCAGGGAAATGCCTAGTGGGAGTGATTCGGCTCCAACAGGCTGCTCATTGAGACGCAGGAGTGCGCAAGCCGCCTCGAGTCCCCACTCTCTGCACTCCGCTTACAGAGTTGCCAGGCTGGTGATTGGTTGTTGGGCTACTTGGCCTGATCTGCAAGCAGCTGATTGGGACAGGCTGAGACTTGGAGTTTTCCTGGGAGTGTTGGGCCATGAGCTGTGTGCCTGCGTCATCCAGCCAGGGCTCTCCTGGCGATCTATCTAATACATCAAAGCAATCCCAAGGTGACAGCCAGAACGGGGAAACAAAGAAACATGTCACAAGTAAAAGATCAGAAGAAACCTCCAGAAATGGAACCAAATGAATCAGAGGGATCCAACCTTTCAGAGACAGAGTTTAGAACACTGATGATAAGACTGTTTAAGGAACTTAGTGAGGACATAAAGGATAGGGAAACCATAAAAAACAACCTGTTAGAACTAAAGAATACAATAACTGAAAGGAAAAACACACTCGAAGGACTCACCAGTAGAGTAGATGAAGCAGAGGAGCGGATCAGTGATTTGGAAGATAAAATAGCAGAACTCACCCAGTTGGCACAGCAAAAAGACCAAAGAATAAAAAACAATGGAAATAGTTTAAGAGCCCTATGGGACAAGGTGAAGCGCAACCACCCTCAAATCATAGGAATACCAGAAGGAGAAGAGAAGAAGCAAGGGGTCGAGAATGTATTTGAACAAATAATGACTGAAAACTTCCCAACCCTGGTGAAGGAAATCAACATACATGCCCAGGAAGTGCAGAGGGTTCCAAACAAGCGGAACCCAAACAGGTCCACACCAAGACACATCATAGTTAAAATGGCAAAGGTTAAAGACAGAGACAGAATCCTAGAGGCTGCAAGAGAAAGACAACAGGTTACATACAAAGGAACTCCTGTTAGACTAACAGTTGACTTGTCTACAGAAACTCTGCAGGCCAGAAGGGAGTGGCAGGAGATATTCAAAGTGACACAAAATAAAGGCCTACAACCAAGATTGCTCTACCCAGCACGGCTATCACTTAAAATTGAAGGAGAAATAAAGAGAATCTCAGAAAAGAAGAAGCTTAAGGAATTCATTACCACCAAGCCAGCATTGCAAGAAATGTTAAAAGGGCTTTTTTAAACAAAAGAAAGGGGTAAACAAGCTAAGTCAGAGAGACAATTTAAGAAGATTGCGTTTGGAGGACATTTCCCATTTCGTTTCGATCCAGGTGAGGTATGGAAATTGGCTTGTATCCACATGCCACCATCTGAAGTATATCTTGCCCCTTTGTTCAGCTCATACCTGTTTCGCCTATGGAATCCTCACAGGGCAGTCTTGAGAGGTGAATGTGGGTTTCAACCCCATTTCACCTATGAGGAAACTGATGCCTGAAGTCCTCCAGTTCATGGCAGACCTGGAGTTAGACATGGACCTCATGTCTCTCAAACTCATGTGGTTTAGGCAGTGCACTTGTTCCTCGCTCTGTCAGCTGCCCATGGTGTGCTGGGTCTCATTGGAGGGCTCAGCCTAGGGTTTCCATAATCCTGCAGACCGCCCTGAACACTGGGCTATGTTTATTCCCTTTGGGGGCTTAGAGGGTGTGAACACAGCACAGTGTTGGGGGGCTGAGAGGATTATCCAGTTGATGTGGCACCTGGTAGTATTCGAGGTTGACAGCATTAGGGTACCTGGTTGCGGGTAGGTTGCAGGCATGAGGAGTGGAGTACACAGAGCAGGCCTGGGAGGCCCAGGAGCCCTGTTGCAGGCTTTGCAGGTTAGCCTGGATTGCCCTGCTGAACTCCCTCCTGATGGTATGGTCTTTACCTATTTGCAGATGGAGCTGAAGTGATGGCAGGAGGGTGGGGATGGTTTCCGAAGGGTTGCAGGGTAGGTCTGGAGGTGGGGTGGACAGGTGCTCACAGGTCTGACGTGGAGGCATGGGGTCTGGTCGAACCAGACCCAGAGGTCAGGGAGGCTCTGACTTGCGGTTGTGTGGGTAGCTTTGGTTGCTCAATAGAGCTCCAGGGCCCCTTAGTGACCGCCTCCTCACCTAACTGATGCTCGTGAACATCAGCTGGGGGCCAGGCAGTCATCCGTCACGTCACTCTTGGCTCAGGAATCACTACTGTTTGTTAACTTGCTACTAGGTGCCAGGTACTGTTGTCACAAACTCAATCAAGCCTCACGTTTCCTCTGTGAGCTAGGGGGCTGTTAGCATCCAGCCCATTTTGGAGATGGGGAAACTGGTCCAGCATCATTTGGATAGTGAGCTACCAAGGATTTGACCCCGGAAATGGGATTCCATGTTCCAGGTGCATAGCCCCTCTCAGCTGCGTCCTGACATCCTGTCCCTAGAGCTAATCAGCTGGTCCCAAAAGAAGTAAGCTCCGGATCATTGGAGATTGGTGAGCATCTTTTGTAGGACTCCTGGAATTGGATGCTGAAAAGGGATAGAGGTTTCCTGTCCATTGTGACCTTTCAAGTCCCCCTAGCCCTGAAAGGCCCCCGCAAGATGTGGTTGGCAGAGACACACGGGCAGGGTTGGAGACGAGAGTTTTACATCAGGGCGGCAGATAGATCTGGATTCAGGTCCAGGCTGTGCCTCTTCCTGACTGTGTGTCATTCAGGCATACAGCATAAAATCGGAGGCCTCAGTTTATCCATCTTTGGAATGGCGATGACCATGCTCGTCTGATGATTAAATCAAGTATTCTATCAAAAGCATCTGGTACATACTGGGTGCCGACTAAACTGTCTCTCCCTTGAAGCTGGTGAGTATCATGAGCATGTGGTTCAAAATGGCCTGAAGCTTCTGCTGGAACACAGTCTTTGGTAGCACAGTGGCCCTGGGTCTGAATCCTGCCTCCTCTTGCATGACCGTGCATGAGTCATCCAGTTTCTCCAGGCTTCAGTTTCACCATCTGGAAAATAGGAATATTTTGGGAACTTACCCCATGATCTTCTGCTTACACAGAATGCCTAGAACATAGTGAGCTCTCTAAAAAGATCAGCAGTTGCTTTCAGCATCCTAAAACACCTCCTATGTGCTCGCCTGGCCTGCCCTTTCTCAAATAACACATTTAAGCCCCATCAAAGCCCTGCAAGGTGAAAGTTTCCACTTTATGGGAGTGAAAACGGAGGCAGCCGCATGTGTGCAAGTTGGCTGAACTCACACAGTATGTGAGCAGCCGAGCTCAGATGTAAATGGAGGTTGTGTATCTCCAAATTGCACAAGTCACAGCCAGGCACCGCCTCTGCTACCCAATGGGACATGTTTCCTGGGCCAATGCTTAGAAAACCACACAGATGTCAAGGAGACAGAATGCCACATACTATCTTCTGCCATCCCCACACAACCCCAACATCTCTCAAATCTGTTGGCCCCTTATATGGACCAAATTCAAGCCCAGCTCTGGGAGGCTGAGAGTGATAATGTGGTTGAGTTGAATTTTGGAGGCCTTCTTCAGCTGCCTGGCCCTCACATTTGTCCACAAGTCTGGTCTGTCTCCTGGGATGATTGGCCCCCGGCAGGTGAAGACAGCAGCCTTGTTCTTGCCACTAGACAAGGCAGCCTTCTGCAAGACACTCAGGGGTCTTCTGGGGAAGGAGTCTGTCATCCTCAATGACTTTTGAATTTGGTGTCCAGGCCTTAGGAAGTCAAGCCAGTTAATAACCTCTAGGGAGACACCCTAGCACTCAGCTGAGAGCATGCAGAGGTGGGGAGGGTTCCTCGCTTGGTGCTACATTCCCAACTTCACCAGAGGTCCATGAACAGGACAAGAGGCCTGGAGCCAGAAAGCCATTGGCTCTTCCCTATTGCCAATTGACAGCCTGTGTGACCTTGAGTTAGGAGTGGCCCTTTCTGAGGTTCAGGATCCACAATGAAACAGACAATGCTTTTCTGCTCTGCAGAGTTTGGACTTGACACAATGCAGGTGTACAATTAGAGTGCCAACAGGGAAGAGATGGTTCCAACCAACCAAGTACATTAAGGTGGATTTAATAAATGGGCTATTGGCTAAGGCAAGGAACGGATGCTGGAAGACCACAAGGAAGAGTGCAGCTACTCACATTCCCATGACTATGAACTGGGGCCAGAGTGGGGCTAGAGATTCTTACCTACCCTAGGCTGACAGAGGTGGGTGGAGAAGTTAGAAGAAGGGGCTGGCCGAGTACGGAGGTTCTCTGGATGAGAGCCTGTGACTGCTGTCTCTTCCTGAAGCATATGCGGATAGCAACAGGTTTGATAAACTCCCTCCTCCATTCCGCAATCTCTATTCTCATTTTCCTTCCTGAGAAAACCTCTATTTACATCTGAGCATACTTGATATTACCTGCATGGCTTGATAAACAGCCCCCCCCCGTTTCTGATTCAGTAGGTATGGGCTGAAGCCTGAGTATTTAGAGTTGAACGTATTCCCAGCTGCTGCTGTTGCTGTCTGACCACACATGGGGCTGCACTGGTCAAATTGTCACAGTTCTGTGCCACCTCTCTTAGCTTTTTCTGCCTTGTGGCTCATTGGCCTAGCAGCCCCTCCCCGGCAGGACTTTCTGACTCCATTCCTTTAGCTCTCTATACTTTGCAATCTATCTGGGAGGCCACTGCCTCCTGCAAGGCTGAATTCAACCCACTTGCATCATATACTACCTATCTCGGTTGCCTGCTGTCCAGATACATCCTGGCCATGGCTTGGCAGTCCTTGACTGTAGCCTGATGCTGAGTTGGAGGTCAGCATCCAGGCAGTTTGTGATGGTGTGTGCTTGGGCCAAAACCAGAGGACATGTCTGTTGGAAAGCAATCAGGAGTGAGGAGAGGCAGAAGTTGGGCTATGAGGTGATCTCCCTTGTCAGCAAGCACCCTGGGGAGTTCCAAGAGGATGTCAACTTCAGAGCTGTTCTGGGTTTTGGCAAGTATGTTGGATCTTTACATCCCGTGAGTATCAGGCACTGGATGGCATGCCACCATGCGGGAGGTTCTCTGGACCGCTAAGGTGGCCCCTGTGCCTAAAGGACAGCAATTCTCTCGTCACTGGTGGCCTGCAGTCCTGATGGGATCTGATTGGCACGTGACAGCATCCACAATATCATCAGAACCGGTCCAAAGAACCATTGAGCGGTCATAGGCCTTCTCATGGCCACGACTGCCCTGTACAAACCAATTCTGTGTCCCTTAGCCCCATACCCAAAATTCGCCTTTTACACTTCTAATGTGCAGCTGCACATTAGAAAAGAAAATATGATGACAGGAAAGAGAACTCTGACCCAAACCATTCTAACTCATTGGGGTTTTGGAAAGATGGTTTCAGGGTAACTAGAAACCTACAAGAGCTCATCAGGTATATAGCGGGTGTACTTGGTGTCCAAAGATAACCCTGTAAAATCACTCCATGCGTTTCGAGGACATTTCCCATTTTGTTTCGATCCATGTGAGGTATGGTAATTGGCTTGTATCCACATGCCACCATCTGAAGTATATCTTGCCCCTTTGTTCAGCTCATACCTGTTTCGCCTATGGAATCCTCACAGGGCAGTCTTGAGAGGTGAATGTGGGTTTCAACCCCATTTCACCTATGAGGAAACTGATGCCTGAAGTCCTGCAGTTCATGGCAGACCTGGAGTTAGACATGGGCCTCATGTCTCTCAAACATATGTGGTTTAGGCAGTGCACTTGTTCCTCGCTCTGTGAGCTGCCCATGGTGTGCTGGGTCTCATTTGAGGGCTCAGCCTAGGGTTTCCATAATCCTGCAGACCACCCTGAACACTGGGCTATGTTTATTCCCTTTGGGGGCTTAGAGGGTGTGAACACAGCACAGTTTGGGGGGCCTGAGAGGATTATCGAGTTGATGTGGCACCTGATAGTATTCGAGGTTGGCAGCATTAGGGTACCTGGTTGTGGGTAGGTTGCAGGAATGAGGAGTGGAGTACACAGAGCAGGCCTGGGAGGCCCAGGAGCCCTGTTGCAGGCTTTGCAGGTTAGCCTGGATTGCCCTGCTGAACTCCCTCCTGATGGTATGGTCTTTACCTATTTGCAGATGGAGCTGAAGTGATGGCAGGAGGGTGGGGATGGTTTCCGAATGGTTCCAAGGTAGGTCTGGAGGTGGGGGAGGCAGGTGCTCACAGGTCTGATGTGGAGGCGTGGGGTCTGGTCGAACCAGACCCAGAGGTCAGGGAGGCTCTGACTTGCGGTTGGGTGGGAAGCTTTGGTTGCTCAGTAGAGCTCAAGGACCCCTTAGTGATTGCCTCCTCACCTAAGTGATGCTCGTGAACATCAGCTGTGGGCCAGGCAGTGATCTGTCACGTCACTCTTGGCTCAGGAATCACTACTGTTTGTTAACTTGCTACTAGGTGCCTGGTACTGTCGTCACAATCTCAATCAAGCCTCATGTTTCCTCTGTGAGCTACGGGGCTGTTACCATCCACCCCATTTTGGAGATGGGGAAACTGGTCCAGCATCATTTGGATAGGGAGCTACCAAGGATTTGACCCCGGAAATGGGATTCCATGTTCCAGGTGCATAGCCCCTCTCAGCTGGGTCCTGACATCCTGTCCCTAGAGCTAATCAGCTGGTCCCAAAAGAAGTAAGCTCCGGATCATTGGAGATTGGTGAGCATCTTTTGTAGGACTCCTGGAATTGGATGCTGAAAAGAGATAAAGGTTTCCTGTCCATTGTGACCTTTCAAGTCCCCCTAACCCTGAAAGGCCCCCGCAAGATGTCGTTGGCAGAGACACATGGGCAGGGTTGGATACGAGAGTTTTACATCAGGGCGGCAGATAGATCTGGATTCAGGTCCAGGCTGTGCCTCTTCCTGACTGTGTGTCATTCAGGCATACAGCATTCAATCGGAGGCCTCAGTTTATCCATCTTTGGAATGGCGATGATCATGCACGTATGATGATTAAATCAAGTATTCTATCAAAAGCATCTGGAACATACTGGGTGCCGACTAAACTTTCTCTCCCTTGAAGCTCGTGAATATCATGAGCCTGTGGTTCAAAATTGCTTGCAGCTTCTACTGGGAGACAGTCTTTGGGAGCACAGTGGCCCTGGGTCAGAATCCTGCCTCCTCTGGCATGACCGTGCATGAGTCATCCAAATTCTCCAGGCCTCAGTTTCCCCATCTGGAAAATGGGAAACTTTTGGGTACCTACCCAGCAACTTCTGCTTACACCCAATGCCTAGAGCATAGTGAGTGCTCTGAAAAGATCAGCAGTTTCTTTGAGCATCCTAAATCACCTCGTATGTGCTCGCCTGGCCTGCCCTTTCAAAAATAGCACATTGAACCCCCATCAAAGCCCTGCAAGATGAAAGTTTCCACTTTATAGGAGTGGAACCGGAGGCAGCCGCATATGTGCAAGTTGGCCAAATTCACACAGGATGAGAGTGGCAGAACTGGGATGTAAATGCAGGTTGTGTCTCTCCAAATTGCACCAGCCACAGCCAGGACCGCCTCTGCTACCCAATAGGACATGATTCCTCGGCGAATGCTTTGAAAACCACACAGGTGTCAAGGAGACAGAATGCCACATTGTCTCTTGTGCCATCCCGAAACCACCTCAATGTCTCTCAAATCTGTTGGCCCCTGAAGTGGACCAAGGTCAACCCATGTCTGGGAGGCTGAGAGCGATAATGTGGTTGAGTTGTATTTTGGAGGTCTTCTTCAGCTGCCTGGCCCTCTCCTATGTCCTCAAGTCTGGTCTGTCTCCTGCGATGGGTGGCCCTGTCAGGGGTAGACAGCAGCCTTGTTCCTGCCACTAGACAAGGCAGCCTTCTGTAAGACACTCAGGGATCTTCTGGGGAAGGAGGCTGTCATCCTGAATCTCTTTCGAATTTGGTGTCCAGGCCTCAGGCAGTCAAGCCAGTTATGGACATCTTGGGAGGCATCCTAGCACTCAGCTGAGAGCATGCAGAGTTGGGGAGGAGTCCTCACTAGGTGCTACATTGCCACCTTCACCACAGGTCCGAGAACAGGACAAGAGGCCTGGAGCCAGAAAGCCATTGGCTCCTCCCTATTGCCAATTGACAGAGTCTGTGACCTTGAGTTAGACATGGCCCTTTCTGAGGTTCAGGATCCACAATGAAACAGACAAACTTCTGTGCTCTGCAGAGTTTGGACTTGACACAATGCAGGTGTACAATTAGAGTGCCAACAGGGAAGAGATGGTTCGAACCAACCAAGTATATTAAGGTGGATTTCAAAAGGGCCTACTGACTAAGGCAAGGAACAGATGCTGGGAGACCATAAGGAAGGGTGCAGCTCCTCACCTTCCCATGACGATTAACTGTGGCAAGAGCTGGAAGGATTGGAATCTTCTGCTTCATCTTGCCAGTTGGGATGGAATGGAATGGAATGGAATGGAATGGAGTGGAATGGAATGGAATGGAAGGGAACCTTCTGCTTCATCCTGCCAACAGGAAAGTAATGGAATGGAATGGAACTTAAACTTCTGTTTCATGCTTCCAGTTGAAATGGAATGGAATGGAACAGAATGGAATGGAATGGCATCTTGTGCTTCATCCGGGCACTTGGAATGGAATGGAATCGAATGGAATGGAATGGGATGGAATGGAATGGAATGGAATGCAACATTCTGCTTTGTCCTGCCAGTTAAAATGGAAAGGAATGCAATGGAATGGAATGGAACCTTCTGCTTCATCCTGCCAGTTGGAATGGAATGGAATGTTGTGGAATGGAATGGAATGGAATGGAATGGAACCTTCTGCATCATCTTGCCAGTTGGAATGGAGTGGAATGTTGTGGAATGGAATGGAATGGAATGGAATGGAATGGAATGGAATGGAATGGAATGGAATGGAATGGAATGGAATGAAACGTTCCGTTTCAACCTGACAATTGGAATGTAATGAAATGTATTGGAATGCAATGGAATGGAACCTTTGTTTTGTCCTGCCAGTTGGAACGGAATGGAATGGAATGGAATGGAATGGAATGGAATGGAATGGAATGGAATGGAATGGAATGGAATGGAATGGAACATTCTGCTTCATCATGCCAGTTGGAATGGAATGGAATATAATGGAATGGAATGGAACCTTTTGCTTCATCATTCCTGTTGGAATTGAATGGAATGGAATGCTATGGAATGGAATGTAACCTTCTTCATCCTGTCAGTTGGAATGGAAAGGAATGGAATGGAATGGAATGGAATGGAATGGAATGGAATGGAATGGAATGGAAAGGAACGGAATGGAATGGAACACTCCGTTTCATCCTGCCACTTGTAATGTAATGTAATGGAATGGAATGGAAACTTCTGCTACATCCTGCCAGTTGAAATGGAATGGAATGAAATGGCATGGAATAGAACCTTCTGCTTCACCAGTCAGTTGGAATGCAATGGAATGGATTGGAATGAAATGGAATAGAATGGAATGGAATGGAATGGGATGGGATGGAATGGAATGGAATGGAATGGAATCTTCTGCTTGATCCTGCCAGTTGTAATGTAATGGAATGGAATGGAATGGAATGGAATGGAATGGAATGGAATGGAATGGAATGGAATGGGATGGAATGGAATGGAATGGAATAGAACCTTCTGCTTCACCAGTCAGTTGGAATGCAATGGAATGGAATGGAATGGAATGGAATGGAATGGAATAGAACCTTCTGCTTCATCCTGCCATTCCAATGCAGAGGAATGGAAAGGAATGGAATGGAATGGAATGGAACCTTCTGTTTCCACCTGCCATTTGGAATGGAATTTAATGTATTGGAATGGTATGGAATGGAACCTTCTGCTTCAGTCTGTTAGTTGCAATGAAATCGAATGGAATGTAATGGAATGGAGCATTCTGCTTCATCCTGCCATTTGGAATGGAGTGGAAAGGAATGGAATCTTCTTCTTCATCTTGCCAGTTAGGATGAAATGGAATGCAATGGAGTGAAATGGAATGGAATGCAATGGAACCTTCTGCTTCATCGTGCCAGTTGGAATGTAATGTAATGTAATGGAAACTTCTGCTACATCCTGCCAGTTGGAATAGAATGGAATGGAATAGAACCTTCTGCTTCACCAGTCAGTTCAAATGCAATGGAATGGATTGGAATGGAATGGAATAGAATGGAATGGAATGGAATGGAATGAAATGGAATGGAATAGAACCTTCTGCTTCACCAGTCAGTTCAAATGCAATGGAATGGATTGGAATGGAATGGAATAGAATGGAATGGAATGGAATGGAATGAAATGGAATGGAATGGAATATAACCTTCTGCTTCATCCTGCTTTTTGCAATGGAGAGAAATGGAAAGGAATGTAATGGAATAGAATGGAACCTTCTGTTTCAACCTACCGGTTGGAATGTAATGTAATGTACTGGAATGGAATGGAATGGAACCTTCTGCTTCGTCCTGCCACCTGGAATGTAATGGAATGTAATGTTATGGAATGGAATGGATTTGAATGGAACCTTGTGCGTCATCCTGCCAGTTGGAATGGAATTGAATGGAATGGAATGGAAACTTCTGTTTCATCCTGTCAGTTGGAATGGAATAGAATGTTATGGAATGGAATGGAACGTTTTGCTTCATCATTGCTGTTGGAATGCAGTGGAATGTTATGGAATGGACTGTAACCTAATGCTTCATCCTGTCAGTTGGAATGAAGTGGAATGGAATAGAAAGGAATGGAATGGAATGGAATGGCATTTTGTGCTTCATCCTGGCACTTGGAAGGGAATGGAATTGAATGGAATGCAAAGTTCTGCTTCATCCTGCCAGCTGCAATGGAAAGGAATGCAATGGAATGGAATGGAATGGAATGGAATGGAATGGAATGGAATGGAATGGAATGGAATGGAATGGAATGGAACCTTCTGCTTCATCATGCAATTTGGAATAGAAAGGAATGGAATGGAATTTAATGGAATGGAATGGAACTGCATGGAATGGAATGGAATGGAATGGAACCTTCTGCTTCATCCTGCCATTTGGAATGGAGTGGAAAGTAATGGAATCTTCTTCTTCATCTTGCCAGTTGGGATGGAATGGAATGCAATGGAGTGAAATGGAATGGAATGGAATGGAACCTTCTGCTTCATCCTGCCAGTTGGAATGGAATGGAATGTTGTGACATGGAATGGAATGGAATGGAATGGAATGGAATGGAACCGTCTGCTTCATCATTCGTGTTGGAATGGAATGAAATGTTATGGAATGCAATGAAATGGAATTGAAAATTCTGCTTCATCCTGCCAGTTGGAATGGAATGGAATGTTGTGGAATGGAATGGAATGGAATGGAACCCTCTGCTTCATCATTCGTGTTGGAATGGAATGAAATGGAATGCAATGCAACGGAAAGGAATTGAACATTCTCCTTCATCCTGCCATTTGCAATGGAGAGGAATGGAAAGGAATGGATTGGATTGGATTGAAACCTTGCTTTTCAACCTGAAAGTTGGAATGTAATGTAATGTATTGGAATGGAAAAAAAATGGAACCTTCTTCTTCATTCTGTTAGTTCGAATGAAATGGTATGCAATGGAATGGAATGGAATGGAATGGAATGGAACCTTCTGCTTCATCCTGCCAGTTGGAATGGAATAGAATGTTATGTAATGGAATGAATTGGAATTCTATGGAATGGAATGGAACCTTTTGCTTCCTCATTCCTGTTGAAATGGAATGGAATGCTATGCAATGGAATGTAACCTTCTGCTTCATCCTGTCAATTGGAATGGAAAGGAATTGAATGGAATGGAATGGAATGGAATACAATCTTCTGCTTCACCATTCAGTTGGAATGGAATGGAATGGAATGGAGTGGCATGGAATGGAATGGAATGGAATAGAATAGAATGGAATAGAATATAACCTTCTGCTTCATCCTGCCATTTTCAATTGAGAGGAATGGAAAGGAATCGAATTGAATGGAAAGGAACATTCTGTTTCAACCTGCCAGTTGGAATGGACTGTAATGCATTGAAATGGAATGGAATGGAACACACTGCTTCATTCTGGCAGTTGGAATGAAATGGTATGGAATGGAATGGAATGGAATGGAATGGAATGGAATGGAATGGAATGGAATGGAATGGAATGGAACCTTGTGCTTCATCCAGCCAGTTGCAATGGAAAGGGATGCAATAGAAAGAAATGGAATGAAATGGAATGCAATGGAATGGAATGGAATGGAATGGAATGCTATGGAATGGTATGTAACCTTCTGCTTAATCCTGTCAGTTGGAATGGAAAGGAATGGAATGGAATGGAATGGAATGGAATGGAACGGAATGCAATGGAACCTTCTACTTCATTCTGCTAGTTGGAATGAAATGGAATGTTATGGAATGGAATGGACTGAAGTGTTATGGGGTGGAATGGAATGGAATGGAACCTTCTGCTTCACCCTGCCATTTGTAATTTAATAGAATATTATGGAATGCAATGGAATGCAATGGAATGCAATGGAATGCAATGGAATGGAGTGGAATGGAATTTTCGGCTTCATCATTCGTGTTGGAATGGAATGGAATGTGATGGAATGGAATGGAATGGAATGAACCCTCTGCATTATCCTGCCAGATCGAATGGAATGGAATGGAATGTTATGGAATGGAATGGAATGCAATGGATTGGAATGGAATGGAATCTTCTACTTCATCATTCGTGTTGGAATGGAATGGAATAGAATGTTATGAACCTTCTGCCCTATCCTGCCAGATAGAATGGAATGGAATGGAATGGAATGGAATGGAATGGAATGGAATGGAATGCAATGCAATGCAATGGAATGGAATGGAATGAAACGCAAATAAATGTTATGGAATGGAAACTTCTCCTTCATCCTGCCAGACGGAATGGAACGGAATGGATTGGAATGGAATGGAAAGGAGTGGAATTGAATGGAACATTCTGCTTTATCCTACTAGTTCGAATTTAATGAAAGGGAAGGGATTGGAATGGAATGGAATGGAATGGAATTTTCTACTTCATCATTCGTGTTGGAATGGAATGGAATGTGATGGAATGGAATGGAATGTTATGGAATGGAATGCAATAGAATGGAATGGAATGGAATGGAATGGAATCTTCTACTTCATCATTAGTGTTGGAATGGAATGGAATGGAATGTGATGGAATGGAATGGAATGGAATGGAATGGAATGAATCTTCTGCCTTATCCTTCCAGATGGAACGGAATGTAATGGAATGGAATGGAGTGGAATGGAATGCAATTGAATGGAATGGAATGGAATGCAAAGAAATGGAATGGAATGGAAACTTCTCCTTTATCCTGCCAGACGGAATGTAACAGAATGGAATGGAATGGAATGGAACCGTCTGCTTCATCCTGCCGGTTGGAATGGAATGGAATGAAATGGAAACTTCTGCTTCATCCTTCCAGTTGGAACGGAATGGAATGCAGTGGAATGGAATGGAATGGAATGGAATGGAATGGAATGGAATGGAATGGAATGGAAACTTCTGCTACATCCTGCCAGTTGGAATGCAATGGAATGGATTGGAATGAAATGGAACAGAATGTAATGGATTGGAATGGAATGGAATATAACCTTCTGCTTCATCCTGCCATTTGCAAGGGAGAGCAATGGAAATGAATGGAATGGAATAGAATGCAACCTTGTGTTTCAACCTACCAGTTGGAATGGAATGGAATGTATTGGAATGGAATGGAATGGAAACTTCTGCTTCATTCTGTTAGTTGGAATGAAATGCTTTGGAACACAATGGAATGGAATGGAATGGAACCTTCTGCTTCGTCCTGCCAGTTGGAATGGAATGGAATGTTGTGGAATGGAATGGAATGGAATGGAATCGAACCTTCTGCATCATCTTGCCAGTTGGAATGGAGTGGAATGTTGTGGAATGGAATGGAATGGAATGGAATGGAATGGAATGGAATGGAATGGAATGGAATGGAATGGAATGAAACGTTCCGTTTCAACCTGACAATTGGAATGTAATGAAATGTATTGGAATGCAATGGAATGGAACCTTTGTTTTGTCCTGCCAGTTGGAACGGAATGGAATGGAATGGAATGGAATGGAATGGAATGGAATGGAATGCAACCTTCTGCTTCATCCTGCCAGTTTGAATGGAATGGAATGGAATTGAATGTAATGGAATGGAACCTTTTGCTTCATCATTCCTGTTGGAATTGAATGGAATGGAATGCTATGGAATGGAATGTAACCTTCTTCATCCTGTCAGTTGGAATGGAAAGGAATGGAATGGAAAGGAATGGAATGGAATGGAATGGAATGGAATGGAATGGAATGGAATGGAACCTTCTGCTTCACCCTGCCATTTGTAATTTAATGGAATATTATGGAATGCAATGGAATGCAATGGAATGGAGTGGAATGGAATTTTTGGCTTCATCATTCGTGTTGGAATGGAATGGAATGTGATGGAATGGAATGGAATGAACCCTCTGCATTATCCTGCCAGATGGAATGGAATGGAATGGATTGGAATGAAATGGAATAGAATGGAATGGAATGGAATGGCATGGGATGGAATGGAATGGAATGGAATGTTATGAACCTTCTGCCTTATCCTGCCAGATGGAATGGAATGGAATGGAATGCAATGCAATGCAATGGAATGGAATGGAATGAAATGCAAAGAAATGTTATGGAATGGAAACTTCTCCTTTATCCTGCCACACGGAATGGAACGGAATGGCATGAAATGGAATGGAATGGATTAGAATGGAATGGAAAGGAGTAGAATTGAATGGAACATTCTGCTTCATCCTACTAGTTCGAATTTAATGGAAGGGAAGGGATTGGAATGAAATGGAATGGAATGGAATGGAATGGAATGGAATGGAATGGAATGGAACCTTCTGTTTCCACCTGCCATTTGGAATGGAATTTAATGTATTGGAATGGTATGGAATGGAACCTTCTGCTTCAGTCTGTTAGTTGCAATGAAATCGAATGTAATGTAATGGAATGGAATGGAAACTTCTGCTACATCCTGCCAGTTGGAATGGAATGGAATGAAATGGAAACTTCTTCTTCATCCTTCCAGTTGGAATGGAATGGAATGCAATGGAATGGAATGGAATGGAATGGAATGGAATGGAATGGAATGGAATGGAATGGAATGAAATGGAACCCTCCGCTTCATCCTGCCAGTTGGAATGGAATGGAATGGAATGGAATGGAAACTTCTGCTACATCCTGCCAGTTGGAATGGAATGGAATGGAATGCAATGGAATGGAATAGAACCTTCTGCTTCACCA
Source organism: Aselliscus stoliczkanus (assembly GCA_033961575.1). Classification (NCBI taxonomy): domain Eukaryota; kingdom Metazoa; phylum Chordata; class Mammalia; order Chiroptera; family Hipposideridae; genus Aselliscus; species Aselliscus stoliczkanus. Next base: position 18,258 of record JAWWOG010000030.1, read on the forward strand.
GTCAATTGGAATGCAATGGAATGGATTGGAATGAAATGGAATAGAATGGAATGGAATGGAATGGAATCAATGGAATGGAATGGAATATAACCTTCTGCTTCATTCTGTTAGTTGGAATGAAATGCTTTGGAACAGAATGGAATGGAATGGAATGGAATGGAATCTTCTGCTTCGTCCTGCCAGTTGGAATGGAATGGAATGGAATGGAATTTAATGGAATGCAACCTTCTGCTTCATCCTGCCACCTGGAATGTAATGGAAAGTAATGTAGTGTAATAGAATGGAATGGAACGAAAGGGAACCTTGTGCATCATCATGCCAGTTGGAATGGAATTGAATGGAATGGAATGGAAACTTCTGCTTCATCCTGCCAGTTGGAATGGAATAGAATGTTATGGAATGGAATGGAATGGAATGGAATGGAATGGAATGGAATGGAATGGAATGGAATGGAACCTTCTGCTTCATCATTACTTTTGGAATGGGGTGGAATGTCATGGAATGGACTGTAACTTTCTGCTTCATCCTCCCAGTTGAAATGAAATGGAATGGAATGGAATGGAATGTCATCTTGTGCTTCATCCTGGCACTTGGAATGGAATGGAATGGGATGGAATGGAATGGAATGGAATGCAACATTCAGCTTCATCCTGACAGTTGCTATTTAAAGGAATGCAATGGAATGAAATGGAATGGAACATTCTGCTTCATCATGCAAGTTGGAATGGAAAAGAATGGAATGGTATCTAATGGAATTAAATGGAACGGAATGGAATGGAATGGAATGGAAACTTCTGCTTCATCCTGCCAGTTGGAATGGAATGGAATGTTGTGGAATGGAATGGAATGTTGTGGAATGGAATGGAATGGAATGGAATGGAATGGAATGGAATGGAATGAAACTTTCTGTTTCAACCTGACAGTTGTAATGTAATGTAATGTATTGGAATGGAATGGAATGGAACATTCTGCTTCATTCTGTTAGTTGGCATGAAATGGAATGGAATGGAAAGGAATGGAATGGAATGGAAACTTCTGCTTTGTCCTGCCAGTTGGAACGGAATGGAATGGAATGGTATGGAATGGAATGGAATGGAATGGAATGGAATGGAATGGAATGGAATGGAATAGTATCTTGTGCTTCATCCTGGCACTTGGAATGGAATGGAATGGAAACTTCTGCTACATCCTGCCAGTTGGAATGGAAAGGATTGGAATGGTATGGAATGGAACGGAACAGAGCGGAATGAAATGGAATCGAAACTTCTGCTTCATCATGCCAGTTTGAATGAAATGGAATGGAATGAAATGGAATGGACTAGAACCTTTTGCTTCACCAGTCAGTTGGAATGGAATGGAATGGAACCTTCTTCTTCATCATGCAAGTTGGAATGGAGAGGTATGGAATGGAATTTAATGGAATAGAATATAACAGAATGGAATGGAATGGAATGGAACCTTCTGCTTCATCATGCAAGTTGGAATGGAGAGGTATAGAATGGAATTTAATGGAATGGAATATAACAGAATGGAATGGAATGGAGTGGAACCTTCTGTTTCAACCTGCCAGTTGGAAAGGAATGGAATGTATTGGAATGAAATGGAATGGAACCTTCTGCTTCATTCTGTTACTTGGAATGAAATGGTATGGAATGGAATGGAATGGAAACTTCTGCTTTGTCCTGCCAGTTGGAATGGAATGGAATGGAATTTAATGGAATGGAACCTTCTGCTTCATCCTGTCAGTTGGAATGTAATGGAATGTAATGTCATGGAATGGAATGGAATGGAATGAAATCGAACCTTGTGAGTCATCCTGACAGTTTGAATGGAATTGAATGGAAAGGAATGGAAACTTCTGCTTCATCTTGCCAGTTGGAATGGAATAGAATGTTATGGAATGGAATGGAATGGAATGGAATGGAATGGAATGGAATGGAATGGAATGGAATGGAACCTTTTGCTTCATCATTCCTGCTGGAATGGAGTTGCACACAAGACTTCCCCTACACCCCGTTGTGCAGTCCATGGCCACCTGTTTTCCATGAACCCCATAGTCCAGCCCGTGGTGCCCCGTTACACTTTGTCAGGCCCAGGGCCACCTGCCTTCCACTGCTACCACTTGTCCAGCTCAGGATCGCATGCTGTGCACTGCTTCCCCTTGTCAAGATATGGCTGCATGTCTTTCCTTGCACCGTCTTGTCCAGCGTGCTGCCAGCTGCCTTCTCCCACTCACACTTGTCCTGCTCAAGGCTGCTGGTCTTTGCCTGCTCCCCTTTGTCCAGCCCATGGCCGCCACCCCTCCTTTGTTCATACTTGACCAGCCCTTGGCCACCCCTGTTCCCACATGTCCAACTCAGGTCAGCCTCAATTCCCTGCTCACCCTCTTCCACCCCGCAGCTGCCTGACTTCCACTGTGCTCCATTTTCCAGCCAGAGACCACCTTCCCATATACCCCCTTTCAGCCCAGGGTCGCCTGCCCTTTCCAGTTCCCCTTGTCCACCCCGTGACTGCCTGGTTTTCCCTGTCCCTTCTTGTCTATGCCCATGCCCGCCACCCTTCCTTGACTTTTCCTTGACCAGCCCTTAGCCACCAGCCTACCCCTGTTCCCAAATGTCCAACTCAGGTCAGCCTGAGTTCCCCTGCTCACCATTGTCCAACACGTGACCCCAAGCCTTCCCATGCACACTGTTATCCGGCCTTAGGCCCCCTGTCTCTTCTTGTTACCCCTTTCTTTGGCAGACGGTGGCCACCTGCTCTCCCCTGCACCCACTTGTCTAATCCCTTGTCACCTGCCTTCTCCTGCGCATTGTTCTGCAGCCGGAGGTTGCCTGCATCCTCGTGCTATCCCTTTGTCAACACATGAACACCTGCCTTCCTCTGCTGCCCCTTGTCCAGCCTGTGGTTGTCTGCTATCCATTGCTTTCTTTTCTCTAGCCCAGGACCACATTCCTCCCCGTGTTCCCCCATGTCCAACCCATGCCTGCCTGACTTCCCTTGGTACCCGTTGTGCCGGCAGAGGTTTCCTGCCTTCCTCTGTTCCCTGTCATCCACCCCATGGCTGGCTGCCTTCCTCTGGACCCCATTTCCAGCCTGTGGCCGCCACCCTTTTCCTGCACCGTCTGCTGCAGCACGTGGCTGCCTGCTTCGCATGATACTCACTGTCTGACCCAAGGCCACCCACTTTCCCCTGTTCCACTGGTCCACCCCTTGACCAGCTTCCATCCTCGTGATCCCCTGGTGAAGCGCATGTCTGCCTACCTTCTTCTCTTCTCCCTGGGCCACCAGTGGCCTCCTGCTGCCCCTGCTCGCCATTGTCCAGGTGAGTGCCGCCTGCTTTCACCTGCACCCCCTTGTCAGGCTATTGATGCATGTCTTCCATTCACCCACAGGTCGAGCCCGTGTCCACCAGCCCGCCTGACCTCTGTCTTCCAGCCTGTGGCCACCTGATTCTCCTGTGGCCCCTTGTGCAGCTCAGTGCCATCTGTCTTCCCTTGCTCCCCTTTGTCCAACCTGCATCCACCAGGTTTCTACACAACCCCTTTTTGAGCCCATTGCCGACTGATTTCCCCCGTACCGCCCCCTTGTCCAACCTGTGCCTCCTGTTTTCCCCTGATTCTTGTTCATCTGCCCATGGCAACCTGCCTACACGTGCTTCCACATGTGAGGCTGCAATGGCCTGCCTTCCCCTGCTCAGCCGTAGCCACACTGTGGCTGCCTTCCTTCCAATGTACACTCCCGTTGTCCAGCCAGAAGCCACATGCCTCCTCTAGCTACCCATTTTCAGTTAGTGGCTGCCTGCCTTCCCGGCTCCCCCTTGCTCACCCAGGTGCTGGCTGCCTTCCAATGGACCTCCTTGTTTAGCCCACGGCCACTTGCCTTCCCCTGTGGTCTCTGGTCCATGCAGCGGCTGCCTGACTTCCTCTGCACCCCGTTGTCCAGCCCAGGGCTGCGTGCCTTCCACTGCTTCCACATGTCCATCGAAGAGCTGCCTGCCTTCCCCTGTTCCCCATTGTCAAGCCATGGTTGCCAGCCTTCCTTGCTCCCACGTGTTCCTTTGGGGCCACATGCATTCCACTGCTGCCACTTTTCCAGCGTTTGGCCACCTGCCTTCCCCTGCATCACTTTGTCAAGCCCAGGGCTGCCTGCCTTCCACTGCTTCCACTTGTCAAACTAAGGGCCGCCTGCTTGCCCCTGTTCCCCCTGGTCGGACCATAGATGCCGGCCTTACCCTGCACCCACTTGTCCAGCCCACAGCAACATGCCGTCCCTGCTCGCCTTTGTCCAGAATGTTGCTGCCTGCCTTCCCCTGCTCCCCGTGCCAGCCCAGGGTCGCCTGCTCTTTCCAGTTACCCTTGTCCACACCGTGGCTGCCACACATTCCTTATTCTTCCCTGTTCAGTCCAGGTCCAGCTGAGTTCCCCTGCTCCCCTTTTTCTAGGCCATGGCCTAATGCCTTCTCCTGCTCACACTTGTCCTGCCCATCTCTGCCTGCGTTGCTCTGCACAACAGTGCCCAAACCAGAGCAGCATGCCTTCCTGTGCTCCCCCTTGTCCAACCCAGGGCATCCTGCACTCCCCTGCACGCACTCCCTTGTGCAGCACATGGCCGCCTGAATTTTCCCAGGTACCACTTGTGTTGGCAAGGCCAGCCTACCCTCCCCTGCTCCCTTATTGTTCACCCTATGGCTGACTGCCTTCCCGTGGACCGCCTTGTCCACTCCTTGTCCGCCTCCGTTGCCTTGCTGCCCTTGCGCAGCCTGGAGCCACCTGACTTCTGCAGATGCCCGTTGTCCACCAAATGCCTGCGTGGTTTCTCCTGGACCACTTGTCCATCTGTTGGACCCCTGCAGTCCCCATGTCCCCTGGATCTAGCTAGTGTCCACCTTCCTTCCCTGCTGTCACTTGTGAAGCCCATGGCTGCCTGCTTTTCGCCGCTCCCCCTTGTGCAGCTCAGTCCCAAAATCCTTCCCCTGCTCGCCTTGTCCAACTAAGAGTACAATGACTTTCCCTCCCCCAATTTTGTCCTGCCCAGAGCCATCTGACTTCCCCTGCTCTCCCTTGTCTAGCGCAGGGCCACATGCCTTTCCCTGTTTCCCCTTGTCCAGCCTCAGGCTGCCCGTCTTCCTCAGCTCCCCATTGTCCAGCCCATTGCCTCCTGCCTTCTCCTGCCTCCCCTGGCCCGGCCCGTAGCAACATGCCTTTCCCTGCTTCCCCTTGTCTCTCAGTGGATGCTTGCCTTTCCTGGCTTCCCCAGGTCCCGCCCAGTCCCGAAACCCTCCTCCTGCTCCCCTTGTCCAACCAAGTGTCGCCTGCCTTCCCCTCCACCCCGTTGTCCAGGAAATGGCCGACTGCTTAACCCTGGAGCCCCTTGTCCAGCCCATGGCCACCCGTTTTCCCTCACCTAGTTTCTCAATCTCATGGCTGCCTGTATGCCCCTGCTATCACATGTCCAGCACAGAGACACCTGCCTTCCTCTGCTTCCCCTTGTCAGGCCATGTCTGTATGTCTTTCCTTGCTCCCCCTTGTCCAGCCTGATTCCCTTCTGCCATTGCCCATGCCCACTTGTCCAGTTCAGGGCTGCCTGTGTTTGCTTCTTCCCCTTTGTCCAGCCTGTGGCCACCCACTTTTACTGGTGCCCCGTTGAGGCCAGGGCCACCTGCCTTTTCCTGTTTTTCTTGTCTACCCCGTGCCTGCCTGACTTCCCCTGTTCTCCTTGTCCAGTACAGGTCCACCTTCATTCCTCTGATCCAGTTTGTCCAGCACGTGCCTGCCTGCCTTATCCTGCTCCAGCTTGGCCAACCCATCTTCGCCTGCGTTCCTCGGCTCAAAAGTGTCCAAGCCATGGCAGCCTGGCTTCCCCAGCTCTCCTTGCCCTTCCTCTGGCCACCTGACTGGTCCCCCTTGTCCACCTTATGGCTGCACACCTTCCCTTGGACCCGCTTGTGCTGCCCTGCATTCCTTGTCTCCCCCGGGCCAAGCCTGTGGCCACCTGCCTTCCGCTGCTGTCACTTGTGCTTTGCGTTGCTTCCCGCCATCTCCTGCTTCCCTTGTGTAGCCAGTGGCTGCCTGCCTTTTCTTGCTCCCCTTTGTCCAGCCCAGGACTGAAGTCCTTCCCCTGCACCCCTTGTCCAGCCAAGGGACACCAGACTTCCCCTGCACCCCATTGTCCAGGCCATGGCCACCCGTTTTCCATGAACCCCATAGTCCAGCTCGTGGTGCCCCGTTACACTTTGTCAAGCCCAGGGCCACCTGCCTTCCACTGCTACCACTTTTCCCACTCAGGGTCGCATGTCGTCCTCTGCTTCCCCTTGTCAAGATATGGCTGCATGTCTTTCCTTGCAACCCCTTGTCCAGCCTGCTGCCAGCTGCCTTCTTGCACTCACTCTAGTCCTGCTCAAGGCTGCTGCTCTTTGCCTGTTCCCCTTTGTCCAGCCCAAGGCCACCCTCCTTCCTTTGTTCTTACTTGTCCAGGCCTTGGCCGCCCCTGTTCCCACATGTCCTACTCAGGTCAGCCTCAATTCCACCCCGCGGCTGCCTGCCTTCCACTGCTCCCCCTCGTCCACCCCAGGGCCATATTGCTCCCACTTGTGCATCCCTGGTCCACCTACCTTCTCCAACTCCCCCTTGTCTATTCTGTGGCTAAGTATCTTCCCTTCCTGCCCTTCATCCCATCCGTGGCCCCCTGCCATCCTCTGCTCTCTCTTTTCAAGCTCATAGCCCACTGCCTTCCCCTGTTCGCACTATTCCTGCCCTTTGGCCACTTGCCTTTCCCTTAGGCCATTGTTCCAGCCAGTGATCACTTTCTTTCACCGGCTCACCCTTTCCTAGCGCAGAACCACCTGCCTTCCACTGTTCGCCCTTGTGCGGCCCGTGGCCACTTGGATTCCTCTGTTCCCCTTGTCCATCCCTTGGCCACCTGCATTCCCTTTCTCCCCCATAACCAGGCCAGGGCTTCCTGCTTCCCCTGCTACCACTTTTAGAGCCCATGGCCACCTGTCTTCCCCTGTTCCCCCTTGTCAAGCTTGAGGCAGTCTGCCATTGCATGCAGCCTGTTGTCCAAGTCCATGGATGACTGCCTTTCCCTGCTCCCCCTTGTCCATTCCATGGACACCTGCTTTCCCCTGGAATGCCTTGTCCAGCCCGTGGCTGCCTACCTCTCCTGTTACAATTTGTCAATCCATGGTCCACCTGCCTTCCCTTGTTTCCAAACTCCCCCCTGTGACCGCCTGCCTTCCCTTCCTTTCTTTTGTCCAGCCCATGGATGCTTGTCTTTCCCTGTTTCCACTTGTACAGTTTGTCACCTTCTGTCCTCATTGGGCCCCCTTCTCCATCCAGTGACACCCAGCATTCCCTGCTCTACTTCTCCCGCCCATGGTAACTACCATTCCAGCACAGGACCAACTGTCTTTCACTGCTTCCCCTTTTCCAAACTTCCTCCACAATTCCCCTTCTCCCTGTTGTTCAGCTGTGGGCCAGTTGCCATCTCCTGCTTCTCATTTCTATCCTATATCTGCCTGAATTCACATGCTCTTCTTTGTCCAGCCCAGGTCCACCTGCTTTCACCCTTTCTTCCTTGACCAGCCCATGGCCACCTGTCTACCCCTGTTCCAACCCATGGATAGACCAAGAGGCCCAACCCTGAGCCGTCTGCCTTCCCCTCCTCACCCTTGTTGCAGCCCATTGCCTTCTGACTTGCCCTGCTCACACCAGTCACTGCAGGTCAACCTGAATTCCTCTCCTCCCCCTTGTCCCTTTGTGGCTGTCTGTATTTCCCTGTTTCCATTTGTCCAACCCCTGGGTGCCTGATTTCCCTTTCTACCCCTGTCCATCCCAGGTCTGCCTGGGTTCCCTGGGTTCTACTTGACCAGCCCATGTTCACATGTTTTTCCGTGTTCCTCCTTGTCATCCCTGGGCCCCCTGCCTTCCCCTGCCGCACCATGTCCACCCCATGGCCACCTGAGTTTCCCTAATCAATCTGGTCCAGCCCAGGGCCACTTTCAGAGTGAAGGCTCTATCTTGTCCTGCCCAAGGCAGCCTGCTTTCTGGTTCCCTTTGTGGAGCCGAGAGCGACCTGCCTACCCATGGACACCTTTGTCCAGCCTGTGGCTGTCAGCTTTCCCCTCCTCCCCCTGATTCAGCGCGTGGATGCCTGATTCCCCTTCTTCCCCTAGTCCAGTCCTCGGTTTCCTGTCTTCCCTGCTACATATTGTGCAGCCCAGGGCTGTCTGCTTTCCCCAGCTTCCTCTTGTTCAACTGAGGGCCGCCTGTCTTCTGCCCCCTCTTTTTAGACCGAGGCCACATAGCTTCCATTGCGACCTCTTGTCCACCGCTGTCCATCAGACTTCCTCTGTTCCACCCTGTCCAACTCAGGCACACCTGCTCTTCCCTGCTTTCCCTTGTCTGGGACATGGTGGGCTGCCTTCTTCTGGTCCCCCTTCTGCAGGCCAGGGGTGCATGCCTTCCCTTGCTTCCCCTCGTCAAGCTCAGGGCTGCCTGCCTTCTCCAGCTCCTCCTTTACAGACAGTGGCTGCCTGTCTTCTCTTGGAATCCCCTAGAGCGGCCTCTGCTCACATGTGTATCCCTGCTCTCCCAAGTCCCTTTGTGGCCCCATGCCTTGCCCGGCTCCCAATTGTCCTGCCCTAGGCAAACTTACATCTCCTGTTACCCTTTGTCCTGCCCATGAAAGCCTGCCTACCTGTGCTCTCATCATAGTGGTTCAGCATTATAAACAACACAGGTTTGCTTAAGAGAGCTTGAAAGATGTGTTTTCATCTAAAATGGGTTTCCAAGGCTAATCAAATGTCTGCCGTGGAGAATACGGCAATAGTATGAGTTGTCATACACAACACCTTTGCTGATACCCAGGAAGCGAGACATTTCCATGGCATTAAGCCCCTTGTTTGGCTCCCATCGATCAAATATGCATTCCTAAAGGCAGAAAAGACAATTGGAAAGGACACTGCCACAGACATCTGAAATCAGGAACTCCTTGCCTGGCAATCTGAAGCAGTCAGATCAAGAGGGGAGGCTTCATCTGCACGCTGTTACCTTATATCCCTTAAAGTCACTAACGAAATGAACCAAGAAGAAGGTCTCCTGAAAACGTGATGTAAGGCACCCGCTGAGAGGCTGTTGCCAAAGCATTGCAATTCTCATGAAGAACCCCCTCTGAAATTCCACTGCAATCCTATTGTTTGCAAGTGTCTGTAATGAAGAAAAACGAACCACAAAGCTATTGGAAATACTTAGCCCCAGTGGATGGATGTTTTCTTCGAAAGCGGAGATCCAAACTCAGTCACCTGTTTGGCTATGGAGCAGGCGGAAATAGAAGGAGGCATAATTCCTAATGCAATTGCTGATACTAAGGATCAGAGGTATGTTGACTAGCGGTTGGGACCTCGTTGGGCTCGCTTCTAACCTACTGTGTTCAGAATGGGCAGGAAAATCAATCCCGGAGGTCCCTGCCTCAGACAACTGAAAAGAATACCGCCATGTGCAACAACCTAGTGATGCCAAATCAAGGCAGAGGCTGGCTGGCGCATTATGTACCTTCTGGCATCTAACTGAGTGAAACAAGGAACAGGCCTCCCAAAACATTGACATAACGCAACCCTTGCACGGGCTGGAATACAGGGAACTGTGTGGTTGTTGCCCAAGTATTTCATTGTTCTCTAACAAGCCTCTCTGAAATTCCACTGCAATGTACAATGCTTGCAATTGTCATTACCAAACGCCAACGAACCTCAAAGCTACAGGAGACATTAAAGCACATGAGGAGAGGAACAGTGCATTCACGTTCAGAGATGATTGGCCCTATGAAACACAGGTTTGCCTTAGCAAGCAAAGTGGATGCATGTGTTTTCGTCTAAAGCGGGTTTCCAAACAGTCGCATGGCTGGCTGTGGAGCAGAAGGCAATACAATAGGTGTCATTGCAACACATCTTCTGATACTGGGGAACAGAGACATGTTGACTGGCATTTCGACCCTTGTTTGGCTCCCATAAATCAAATAAGCATTCAGAACCGGGAGTAAAGACAATTGGAGAGGACCCTGTCTCCAATAACTGAAATCAGGAATGCCTTGCCTGGCAACCTGGAGCTGTCAGATCAAACCTGGAGGTTTCAACCGCATGCTGGTACCTTATGTCCCCTCAGGCCACTAACTGAAGGAACCAAGAAGAAGGCTTCCAGAAAACGTGATGTAATGTACATACAGCACCATAAGGAATGTAGGGTACTTAGAGGCTGTTATCAAAAACAGTGCACTATTCAAACAGAACGTCTCTGAAATTCCACTGCAATCCCAATTCTTCCAACTGTCTGCGTTGAAAAAAAAACAAACCTCAAAGCTACAGGAATCATTAAGCCACACGAGAAGAGGAACAGTGCATTCACGTTCAGAGATGATTGGCACTAAGAAACACAGGTTTTGCCAAGACAAGGGAAGTGGATGGATGTATTTTCATCTAAAGCTGTTTTTGAAACTCAGGCACATGATTGGCTGTACAGCAGACTGCAGTAGAATGAGCTATCAATCCTAAAGTGATTGGTGACACCAGGGAAGAAAGCCATGTTGACTAGGCGTTGCGACAGTGTTTGGCTCCCCTCTCACAAATGTGAGTTCCGCATTGGCAGGAAAGTGAATCGCGGAGGTCACTGTTTCGGATAACTGAAATCAACACCGCCATGCAGATAAAACCAGTGCAGTCAGATCAAGGGAGCGACTTCATCCGCAGGCTAGCAAGTTCGGTTCCTTCCGGTAACTAAATGAGTGAACCAAGGAATAAGTCTCCCAAAACATTGACATAACGCTATCATTGCACAGGAAGGAGTGCAAGGAATTGTGTGGCTGTTGCCCAAAGGGGTTCAATTTTCACGACCAAGCCTCTCTGAAATTCCACTGCAAAGACCAATGCTTGCAAGTGTCAGACCGGGACAGAAACGAACATCAAAACTATTGGAGACATTAAGTCACACAAGAAGAGGACCAGTGCTTTCACGTTCAGAGCTGATTGGCACTAAAAATCACAGGTTTGCCTTAGCAAGCAAAGTAGATGCACGTGTTTTCGTCTATACCGGGTTTCCAAACTCAGTCGCATGGCTGGAGACGAAGCATTCTGCAATAGAATGAGTTGTCATTCCTCAGGCGATTGCTGATACTGGGCAGGAAGACATGTTGGGTAACATCAGGGACCGTGTTTGTCTCCTAATAAATCTCGTTCAGAATTGGAAGAAAAGTCAACTGTGGAGGTATCTGCCTCGGAAAATTGAAATCAATACCGCCAAGTCGAAAAAACTAGTGCAGTCAGATCAAGGCATAGCCTTCATCCGCTGGCTGGCACGTTATGAACATTCGGGTAAGTACTGAATGAACCAAGGAAAAGGCCTCCCAAAACATTCACTTAACGCAACTCTTGCACAGGAAGGGATGCAAGGAGCTGTGTAGCTGCTGCCCAAAGCGTTTCGGTGTCACGAACAGGCCTTTCTGAAATTCCACTGCAATGCCCAATGCTTGCAAGTGTCAGTACTGAACACAAACGAACCTCGAAGCTACAGGAAACATTAAGCCACACAGGAAGAGGAACAGTGCATTCACGTTCATAGCTGACTGGCACTACAAAACAGGTTTGCTTAAGCAAGCGAAGTGGATGCGTGTGTTTTCGTCTGAAGCGCGATTCCAAATTCAGTCGCATGGCTGGATGTGGCGCAGTCGGCAGTAGAATGGGTTGTCACTCCTAACGCGTTAGCTGCCACTGGGGAAGACACATATGTTGACTAGCATCAGGGACCGTGGTTGGATACCTTCAAAGAAACATTCGTTCCGAAAGGGCAGCAAAGTCAATTGCGGCGGTCCCTGCCTCAGAGACCTGAAATCAATTCAGCCATGTGGACCAACCTAATGCAGTCACATCAAGGCAGACGTTTCATCCTCTAGCTCACACTAAGTGGTGTGCGTTCCGGGACCTAACTGAGTGAACTCAGGAAAAGGCCTCCCGAAACACTGACTAACCGCAACCCTAGCACTGGAAGGAATGCAGGTAACTGTGTGGCTGCTGCCCAAAGCAATTCGGTGTCATGAGCAGGCCTTTCTGAAATTCCACTACAATGCCCAATGCTAGCAAGTGTCAGTATTGAAAACAAATGAATCTCGAAGCTACAGGAAACATCAAGCCTCACGAGAACTGGAACAGTGCGTTCATGTTTAGTGCTGATTGGCACTACGAAACACAGGTTTACTTAAGCAAGTGAAGTGGATGCATGTGTTTTCGTCTAAAGTGGGTTTCCAAACTCAGTCTCATGGCTGGATGAGGTGCAATTGGCAATAGAATGAGTTGTCATTCCTAACGCGTTTGCTGATACTGGGGAAGAAGACATGTTGTGTAGCATCAGGGACCGTGTTTGTCTCCCTTCTAACAAATCTCCTTCAGAATTGGCAGAAAAGTGAATTGGGGAGCTCCCTGTCTCAGAAAACTGAAATCACTACCGCCATGTCGAAAAAACTAGTGCAGTCAGATCAAGGCATAGCCTTCATCCACTTGCTGCCAAGTTATGCACATTCCGGTCACTGCTGAGTGAATCAAAGAGTAGGCTTCCTAAACCATTCACTTAGCGCAACCCTTGCTCCGGAAGGAATGCAAGGAGCTGTGTCACTGCTGCCCAAAGCATTTGAGTGTTCGTGACCAAGGCTCTGTGAAGTTCCACTGCAATTATCAATGCTTCCAAGTGTGAGATCTGGAAACAAACGGATGTCAAAACTATTGGGGAAATTAAGCCACACGACAAGAGGAACAGTGCTTTCACGTTCAGAGCTGATTGGCACTACGAAGCACAGGTTTGCTTAAGCAAGCGATGTGGAAGCATGTGTTTTCGTCTAAAGCGGGTTTCCAAACTCAGTCGCATGGCTGGATGTGGTGCATTCGGCAACAGAATGAGTTGTCATTCCTAACGTGTTTGCTGATACTGGGAAGAAGACATGTTGTGTAGCATCAGGGACCGTGTTTGTCTCCCTTCTAACAAATCTCGTTCAGAATTGGCAGAAAAGTCAATTGGGGAGGTCTCTGTCTCGGAAAACTGAAATCAATACCGCCATGTGGAAAAAGCTGGTGCAGTCTGTTCAATGCATAGCCTTCTTCTGCTGGCTGGCACGTTATGAGCATTCGGGAAACTTCAGAGTGAGCCAAGGAATAGGCCTCCCAAAACATTCACTTATCGCAACCCTTGTACAGGAAGGCATGCAAGCAGATGCGTGGCTGCTGCCCAAAATGTTTCGGTGTCACGAAAGGACCTTTCTGAAATTCCACTGCAATGCTCTCTGAAATTTCACTGCAATGTTCAATGGGTGCATGTGTGACAACTGGAAACAAATGAACATCAAAGCTATTGGCGTCATTAAGTCACACGACAAGAGGAACATTGCTTTCACGTTCAGATCTGATTGGCAGTACGAAACACAGGTTTACTTGAGCAAGCGAAGTGGATGCATGTGATTTCGTCTGAACCGGGTTTCCAAACTCAGTCGCATGGCTGGAGATGAAGCATTCTGCAATAGAATGAGTTGTCATTCCTCAGGCAATTTCTGATACTGGGCAGGAAGACATGTTGGGTAACATCAGGGACCGTGTTTGTCTCCCTTCTAATAAATCTCGTTCAGAATTGGAAGAAAAGTCAACTGTGGAGGTATCTGCCTCGGAAAACTGAAATCAATACCACCAAGTCAACAAAACTAGTGCACTCAGATCAAGGCATAGCCTTCATCCGCTGGCTGGCACGTTATGAACATTCGGGTAAGTACTGAATGAACCAAGAAAAAGGCCTCCCAAAACATTCACTTAACGCAACTCTTGCACAGGAAGGGATGCAAGGAGCTGTGTAGCTGCTGCCCAAAGCGTTTTGGTGTCACGAACAGGCCTTTCTGAAATTCCACTGCAATGCCCAATGCTTGCAAGTGTCAGTACTGAACACAAACGAACCTCGAAGCTACAGGAAACATTAAGCTACACAGGAAGAGGAACAGTGCATTCACGTTCACAGCTGACTGGCACTACAAAACAGGTTTGCTTAAGCAAGCGAAGTGGATGCGTGTGTTGTCGTCTGAAGCGCGATTCCAATTTCAGTCACATGGCTGGATGTGGCGCAGTCGGCAATAGAATGGGTTGTCACTCCTAACGCGTTAGCTGCCCCTGGGGAAGAGAGATATGTTGACTAGCATCAGGGACCGTGGTTGGATATCTTCAAAGAAACAAGCGTTCCGAAAGGGCAGCAAAGTCAATTGCGGCGGTCCCTGTCTCGGAGACCTGAAATCAATTTAGGCATGTGGAACAACCTAGTGCAGTCACATCACGGCAGATGCTTCATCCTCTAGCTCACACTAAGTGGTGTGCGTTCCGGGACCTGAGTGAACTCAGGAAAAGGCCTCCCGAAACACTGACTTACCGCAACCCTAGCACTGGAAGGAACGCAGGTAACTGTGTGGCTGCTGCCCAAAGCATTTCGGTGTCATGAGCAGGCCTTTCTGAAATTCCACTGCAATGCCCAACACTTGCAAATGTCAGTACTGAACACAAACGAACCTCAAAAGTACAGGAAACATTAAGCCACACGAGAAGAGGAAGAATGCATTCACTTTCAGAGCTGATTGGAACTATGCAACACAGGTTTGCCTTTGCAAGCAAAGTGGATGGATGTGTTTTCGTCTAAAGTGGGTTTCCAAACTCAGTTGCGTGGCTGGATGTGGTGTACTCGGCAATAGAATCAGTTTTCCTTCCTAACGCGTTTGCTGCTACTGGGGAAGAAGACCTGTTGTGTAGCATCAGGGACCGTGTTTGTCTCCCTTCTAACCAATCCCGTTCAGAATTGGCGGAATAGTCAATTGTGGCCGTCCCTGCCTCAGAAAACTGAAATCAATACTGCCATGTCCAAAAAACTAGTGCAGTGAGCCCATGGCATAGCCTTCTTCAGCTGGCTTGCACGTTATGAACATTCCGGTAACTACTGAGTGAACCAAGGAGTAGGACTCACAACCCATTCACTTAGTGCAACCCTTGCTTAGGAAAGAATGCAAGGAGCTGTGTTGCCCAACGCATTTCAGTGTTCGTGACCAAGGCTCCCTGAAATTCCACCACTATACCCAATTGTTGCAGCTGTCAGTACTGAAGAGCAACGAACCTCAAATCTATTGGAAATATTAAGCAACACGAGAAAGGGAACAGTGCATTCACATACAGAGCTGCTTAGCACTAAGAAACACATGTTTGCTTTAACAAGCAAAGTGGATGCATGTTTTCGTCTAATGGGGGATTCCACAGTCAGTCAGATGGCTGGATGTGGAGTAGTCGGCAATAGAATGAGTTGTCATTCTTAACGGGTTAGCTGCTACTGGGGAAGATATGTATGTTGACTAGCATTAGGGACAGTGGTTGGATCCCTTCTAACAAACCTGTGTTCCGAATGGGCAGGAAAGTCAATTGTGGAGGTCCCTGCCTCAGACAACTGAAATTTATTCAGCCATGCCGAACAACCTCGTGCAGTCAGATCACGGCAGAAACTTCATCCTTAGGCACACACATGTGCCTTTAGGTTCACACCTAAGTGAGTGAACCAAGGAAAAGGTTTCCTGAAACACTGACTTAACGCAACCCTTGAACTGGAGGGAATGCAAGGAACTGTGTGGCTGTTGCCCAAAGTGTTTCAGGGTTCGTGACCAAGGCTCTCTGAAATTCCGCTGCAAAGCCCAATGCTTGCAAGTGTGAGAACTGGATACAAACGAACGTCAAAGCTATTGGAGACATTAAGCCACAGGAGAAGAACAGGGCACTCACGTTCAGATCTGATTGGCACTGTAAAACTCAGGTTTGCCTAAGCAAACGAATAGGATATATGTGTTTTCCTCTAAAACGGCTAGCCCAATTGAGTCGCATGGCTGTTTGTGGATCAGCAGGAGTGACAAAGCCTCTCTGAAATTCCACTGCAATGCCCAATGCTTGCAAGTGTCAGTACTGAAGACAATGAACCTCAAATCATTGGATACATTTAGCTACAAGAGAGCAGAAGAGTGCATTTACGTTCACTCCCTCTTGGCACTATGATCCACATGTTTGCCTAAGCAAGCTAAGTGGAAGGATGCGTTTTCGTCTAAAGCGGGTTTCCAAAGTCAGTCGCATGTCTGTCTGTGGAGTCAATGGTAATAGAATGAGTTGTCTTAACGCGCTTGCTGGTACTATGGAAGGGAGCCATGTTGACTCACATTTGGGCCTTTGTGTCGCTACCATCGATTACGTGTGTCATTCAGAATAGGGAGAAAAGACGAGTGCAGATGTCCCTGTCTCCAACGACTAAAGTCAATATCGCCATGCCTGGTAACCTGGTAACCAGTCATCTCTGTCGGGGAGGTTCATCTCCAGGTGGGTACGTGATGTGCCTTCCAGTAACTAACTGAATGAACGAAGGAAAAGGCCTCCCAACAACCTGATGTAACACAATCCTGCACAGTAAGGAATGTAGGTGACTTTGTGCCTCTGCCAAAAGCATTTTACTCTTCACTGCCAAGCCTCTTTGGAATTCCACTGCAATGCCCAATGCTTGCAAGTATCTGTACTGAAGACAAACGAATCTCAAAGCAATTGGAAACATTTAGCCACACGAGAGGAGGAAAGTGCATTTTTGTTGAGAGCGGCTTGACACTATGAAACTCGTTCGCCTAAGCAAGAGATGTGGAAGGATGTGTTTTGGTCTAAAATAACCCATTTGGCTGCCTTTGGAGCACACAGCAATAAAATGGGTTGACATCCTAACACATTTGTGGATACTAAGGAAGAGAGACATGTTGACTGGCATTAAGGCCCTTGTTTGGCTTCCATTGATCAAATGTGCATTCCGAAGAAGCAGAAAATACAGGTGGGGTGGTCCTTCCCTCCAAAAACTGAAGTCAATATTGCCCTGTCTGGCAACAGGTGTAGCCAGATCAGGAGGGTCGTCTGTGTATGTATACCTGTGCTTCTTTTCCATTCTGGTAACAGCATGATCCAAGAAAAAGGACCTCTGTAAACGTGATGCGAGGCTACCACTGCAAAGGGAAAAAAGGGACTGTGTAGCTGCTTCTAAAAGCGTTTTAGTCTTCTCCAATGGAACTTCTTGGAATTCCACTGCAATGCCCAATGTTTACAAGTGTCTGTACTGAAGAAAAACACACATCACAGTTATTGGAAACAGTGTGCCACTCGATAGGAGGAACAATGTGTTTCTTTCAGTGGGGCCTGGCCCTATCACCACGATTGCCTAAGTAAAAGAGGATGATGATGTGTTTTCGTGTAAATCAAATTTCAATCACATGTCTGCCTGTGGAGCCAACGTGAAAAGAATCAGTGGTCATTTCAAACGCATTTGTTGATACCCGGGAAGAGAGACATTTCCGCTGGCATTAGGCCCCTTGTTTTGCTCCCATCATTCAAATGTTGACTGGATAAGGGAGAGCAGTGGAAGACAGGCACCTTGGCCTTAGACATGGGTGAGGAAGGGCAGTCTGGTGGTCCCTAGTTGTCTGTGCCACTTTCAAGTCAGTGGCCGACTGCTTGCCTCTGCCCCACCTTGTGAAGACTGTGGTCACCTGGCTTCCCCTGTTCACCTTTGTCCAGTCTTCCCCTGTTACCACTTGTACAGTCCAGAGCCTCCTGCCTTCCTCCGTTCCCCCTTGTCAGGCATCCTATGTTCCTCTGCTCCCTCCTATCGAGCCCAGGGCTTTCTGACTTCCTTTGCTACAACTCATCCAGTCTAGATCTTCCTGCCTTTCCCTGCTCCCCCTTCAACAGAAATAGTCAATTGCCTTCCGCTGCTCCGCATTTCTAGCCCATGGACACATGCTTATCCCTGCTTCCCTTTGTCCGCCCCATGGTCGCCTGACTTCCCGGCTCCCCCTTGTCCAGCACAAGGCAGCCTGACTTCATCCTCTCCCCATCATCCAGCCCGTGGAAGCATGCCTTCTCTGTTTTCTATAGTCAAGCTCCAGACCACCAGCCTTTCACAGTTACACCTCGTTTAGCCTATGGACGCCCTAATTCTCCTTCTCCCCATTGTCCATCCAAGGTCCAGTTGCTCCCATAATCTACCCTGTGGCTGCCTGGAATCTCATGCTCTCCCTGGTCCATACCATGTCCACCTCCATTTCCCTGGTCCACCTTGTCCAGTGCATCACCACCTGTCTTGCCTTGCTAAACCTTTTCCAGCCCATAGAATCCTGCTTTCCATGCCCCTCTTTTTGAAGCACGTGGTTGCTTTCATTCCCCTGTTCTCCCTGGAATAGCCCATGGCTTCCTGCCTACACCTACTTCCACATGTCCGAAACAGAGCCGCCTGCCTTGTCTTGCTCACCCTTGTCTAACCCGAGGTTTCCTGCCTTCCACTGCTTCCATTATTCAGCCCCTGGCCACCTGCCTACCCTGCTCCCACTATGCCAGCTCAGGGCAGCCGGCCTTCCCCTGGGCCCCCTTGTTTATCCCAGAGCCACCTACCTTCTGCTGCTCCCACTTGTTCAACCACGGCCACCTGCCTTTCCCTGCTCACCCTTATAGTGCCCCAGGTTGCCTACCTCTTCGTGCAGCATGTGGCCACATGCCTTTCCCTTATCCTCCTTTTCCAACAGTGTCCTCCTGCCTTCCAGTGCTCTCCCTTGCCTAACCCATGGCTGCCTGCAGTCCCCTGCACTCCCTAGCCAACCCATGACTGCCGGCCTTCCCCGTCCTTCCTTGTCAAGGCCTGGGCAATTTGACTTCCCCTCCTCCTCCTTGCTTCTTTTGGCCATCTGCATTCTCCTGTTCCCACATATCCAACCCGTGGCCGCCTGACTTACCCTGCTACTCCTTGTCCAGCCCAGGTCTGTGTGCGTTCTCCTGCACGCCCTTGAACAGCCCATGTCCCTCTGCCTTCCCCTGTTCCACCTTGTCAACCCAGGGACACCTAGCTTCCCCTGCTGCCCAATATCCACCCCATGACCACCTTCGTTCCCTTGATCAAACTTGTCCAGCCGAGGGCTGCCTGCCTTCCCTTCTTACCAATTGTCCATGGTGTCTGGTTCTCTTGCTCCCGTTTTTCTGGCTGTGGACTCCTGCCTTCCCCTGCTCCCATATGTCCACCTCTTGTCTTCCAGCCTTCCCCTGTTCCCCCGAGTTGAGCCTGTGGTCTCTTGCATACCCCTGCACCCCTTTGTCCCTAGGAGGCCACCTGCCTTCCCCTGTTAACACTTGTCCAGTCCCTGGCCACCTATCTTCCCCTGCTCTCCATTGTCCAGTCCATAGCCACCTGCCTTCCCCTGGTCTCCCTTGAGCAGTCGAGGCTCCCGACCTTCCCTGCTCTGCCTTTTCCATGAGTGCTTGCCGTTCCCTAGACCAAGCTCTACAGCCTGTTGCCAGCTGCCTCCTCCTCCCTTTGGTCCATCTGGTGGCCCCTTGCTTCCCCTGATCCCCATTGTCCACCTACGGACCTCCTGCTTTCTTTTACTCTGCCTTGTCCATCTCGTAGCCACCTGCTTTCTGCTGCTCCCCTTTGACCAACCCATAGTGGCATACCCACCCCTGCTCCCACATTTCTAGCCCAGGAATGTGTGGCAATCCCTGCTTCCTTTTATCCACCCCATGGTCACCTGACTTCCCCGGCTCCCCCTAGTCTAACACAGGACCGCCTGACTTCATCTGCTCCCCCTCATCCAGCCTTTGGCTGCAGGCCTTCCCTGCTCTCCATTGTCAAGCTCCAGGCCACCTGCCTTTCACTGCTATACCTTGTTTAGCCTGTGGTCGCCCTAATGCTCCTTCTCCCCCATTGACCAGCTGAGGTCCAGCTGCCATCTCCTGCTCCGTTTCTTCACCCTGTGGCTTCGTGAATTCCCGTGCTCTCCCTTGTCAAGCACAGGGCTGCCTGACTTCCCTGCTCCCTTTTGTCCAGCCCATGGCTGCCTGCCTTTTGTGTCACTCAATTGTCTAGCCCGTGAGCCCATGAGCCATTGCATTCACTCCACACCCTTGTATAGCACGTGGCCACCAGACTACCCTGGCTCTCCCTTTTCCAGGTCAGGTGCGCCTGCTCTTACTTGTTCCCCCTTGTACAGAACATGGTGGACGCCTTCCCCTGGTCCCCCTTCTACTACCCAGGGATTCCTGCCTTCACCTGCTCTCTCTTGTGAATCCCGTCTCTGCCTGTATTTCCCTTCTTCGCCTTCTCCAGTCCATGGCCTCCTCCCTTTCTCTGTACCCCCATGTCCACCCTGTGGCTGCCTGCCTTCCCCTGCTATTGCTTGTACACACTGTGTCCCCGTGCCTTCCCATGGAACCCATTGTCCAGCCTGCGGCCCCCTGTCTTCTTCTCCCCCTTGTCCAGCCTTTTGCAGCCTGCTTGGGACTCCCATTTTTCCAGTCCATGGCCTCTTGTCTTCCCCTGCTAACAATTGTCCAGTCTATGTCCACTAGCCTTCCCCTGCTCCCCCTTGTCAAGCCCATGATTGCCTGGATTCCCCTGCTCCTCCTCTCTCCAACCTGTGGCAACCTACATTCTCTTCCTTCACATATCTAGCCCGTGGCCACCTGCCTCTCCCAGCTCACCCTTGTGCAGCATGGTGCCGCCTGCATTCACCTGCTTCCTTTTGTCCAGCCCGTGGCCTCCTGTCTTTCCCTTCTCTCCCATGTCCACCCTGCTGCTGCCTGCCTTTCCTGCTCCCCCATTTTCACCTCATGGCTGCAGGCTTACCCCTGCTCTCCCCATTGCCCATCCCATGGATGCTTGCCTTCTCCTGCCAACCCCTTCAGCCTGTGGATCACTGCCTTTCAGTGCTTCCCCTCAACCAGCCTGTGGCTGTCTGTCTATTCCTTCTCTCCAATGTCCATTCCGGGGCTGCCTGCATTCCCCTACTCACCCTTATCTAACCTAAGGCCTCTTGTGAATCCCGTCTCTGCCTGTATTCCCCTTCTTATCCTTCTCGAGCCCATGTCCTCCTCCCTTTCTCTGTACCCCCATGTGCACTCTGTGGCTGCCTGCCTCCCCCTGCTCTTCCTTGTCCAGCTCAGTCCCGAAGCCTTACCTTGGCCCCATTGTCTAGGCCATAGCTGCCTGTTTTTCCCTGTAGCTGTTTGTCCAGCCCATGGCCGCCTGACTACCACTGTTCTTCTTTGTCCAGCCCAGTGTTGCCTGCCTTCCCCTGTTCTCCAATCTCAGGCCATGGTCCCGTGTCTTTGCTTGCTCCCTCTTGTACAGCCGAGGTCCTTCTGCAATTCTCTGCTACCCATTTCCAGCCCAGATCCGCTTCCTTTCCTTTTCACCTCCCAAGGCCGCCTGCCTTCCATGGCTTCCACTTTTAAGCACATGGAAGCCTGCCTTCCTTTCCTCCTGTGGTCCAGCCCATGGCTGCCTACCTTCCCATGCATCTCATTGTCAGGCCTTCACCGATGGATGTCCTCTGCTCCCCTTTACCCAGCTCATGTCCTCCTGCTTTCTTTTGCTCCTCCATTGTCTTGCACATGACTGCCTAATGTCTTGAATCCCCTTGTTCATCTTGTGGCCTCCTGAGTTCCCCTGCTCCCCCTTGTCCAGCCCCAAACTGCCTGTTTTCCCCTGCTCCCCTTCTCTAACCTGTGGCCGCCTACTTTTCCATGCTTCCCATGTCCAGCCCTTGGCTGCCTGCCTTTTTCAGCTCACCCTTGTACAGCCTGATGCTGCCTGCTTTTTCTCGTTTCTTTTTTTTTTGAGGGCAGGGTCACTGGCCTTCATATGTGGGACCAAACTGGGGCTGCTGGCTTCCCAGCCAGCACTTAACCACTGCACCACTTGGCTGTCCCCCTCCTGTTTCTTTTGCTCCAGCCCATGACCTCCTGTCTTCTCCTGCTCCTCCTTGTCCAACTCAGCCCTGACTGCCTTCCCCTGCACCCACTTGTCCTGCTTGTGACTGCCTGCCTTCCAGTACTTCCCCATTTCCACCTCATGGCCATGTACATTCCCCTGGACCCCCTTGCCTAACCCGTGGCCACCTGACTTCCTTTCATTCCACTGCTCTAACTGATGGTCATCTCCTTCACCTGTTCTCACTTGTCCTGCCATGGCCACCTGGTTTTCCATGCTAACAGTTGTCCAACCCAGGCCTACTTGCCATCACTTTCTACCCTGGCCCACTCTTTGTCCACCTGCAGTCCTCTGATCTCTGTTATCCAGCTGAGGGCTGCCTGCCTTCCCCTGCGACCATATGCCCAGCCCAGGCCCACTTGCCTCCCCTGCTTTCCCTTGTCTGGTAGTGAAGGTCTGCATTTTTGTTGCCACTCTTGGTGCAGCCCAGGGCTTCTTCCCTTCCCGTGCTACCACTAGTACAGCCCAGGGACACCTGACTTCCCCTGCTCCCAGTTGTCTGGCCATGGATGCCTGCCTTGCCTAGTGCCCCTCACCAGCACTTGTCTGACAGCCTTCCACTGCTACCCCTTGCCCATCCCATTGACGCCTGTTTTTCCCTGTCCCCCGTTCATCCCGTGGCTGACTGAATTCTTGTGCTCCCCATCGAACAACCCATGGATGCCTTTCTACTCCTCCCTAATGTCTAGTTTAGGGCCACCTGCGTTTCCTTACTCACCCTTGTCTAGCCCGAGGCTACCTGCCTCCTGTGCTCCCCATTTTTCATCCTGGAGCTGCCTGCATTGCCCTGCTCCCCTTATCTAACCAGTTGTCATGTGCCTCCCCTTGTTCCCCTAATGCAATCTGTGGCCCTGTGCTTTCACATACTCTTTCGTGTCCAGCCCTTGTATACATACCTTCACCTGCTCCCCCTTGTGAAGCCCGACTCTACCTGCTTTCCCCTGCTTATGCTTCTCCAGCTTGTGGCCACCTGTGTTCCCCCGTTTCACCTTGTCCATCCTGTGACTGCCTGCATTACTCTGCAGCCCCTTGTCCAGCCCATGGCCACTTGCCTTCTCCTCTCCCTGGTTCAGTGTGGATGCATGCTTCCCCTGCTCCCCCTAGTTCTGTCCACAGCCACATCCTTCCCCTGCTACCAAGTGTCCAGCCCAGGGCCGCCTGCCTTCCCCTGCTTCCCCTTATCCAGCTCAGTGCCACCTGCCTTCTCCAGCTCCTCCTTTTCAGACCGTGACCACATGTCTTCCCTCTCCCCCTTCTCCAGCCCATGGTCATGTGTGTATTCCTGCTTCCCCTTGTCTCTTTGTGGCCACATGCCTTCCCCTGCTCCCAATTGTGCTGTACTAGGCTGCCTTACTTCTCCTGCTACTCTCTGTCCTTCCCGTGGCTGCCTGCCTTCCTGTGTTCCCACTTGTCCAGGCCTATGCCCCTTCACTTCTCCTGCTACCCTTTCTCCTCCCCGTGACCACCTGCCTTCCTGTACTCCCATTTGTCCAGCATCAGAGATGTGGAAGAGGGTGTTTTCATTCATAACAGCTTGGCAGTATCAAACACAGGTTTACCTAATGGGGGGAAGGATGCGTTTCCGTTAAAAAGGGGTTTCCAAAGTCAATCACATATATGCTTGGGTAGCAGATGACAATAGAAGGAGTTGTCATAACAAACGCTTTTGCTGGTGTTAGGGATGAGAGACATCGACTCGCATTTGGGTCGTTGTTTGTCTCCCATCGATCAAATGTGTATTTACAGCAGGTAGAAAACACAAGTGAAGTGTTAACTCTGAAAACTGAAGTCAATATCGTCAAGTCGTGCAACCTGGTGAAGCCAGATCAAGCTGGGAGGCTTCCTACATATGTGGGTAATTTCTGTCCATTCTGGTAACTAACTAAGAGAATGTTCCAAGAAAATATCCTCCTGAAAACGTGAGGTAACACTACCCCTGCAAAGTAAGGAAGGTAGGGAACTGTGTAGCTGTTGCTAAAAGTGCCTCAATCTTCATGAAACGGACTTCTTGGAATTCCACTGCAATGCCCAATGTTTGCAGGTGCCTGTAGTGAATGAAGACAAATGAACATCACAGGTATTGGAGACATTTTGCAACCTGAGGTGAGGAAGAGTGTTTCCCTCAGAGTGGCTTGGCAATATCAAACACAGGTTTGCCTAAGTTAGAGAGGTGGAAGGATGTGTTTTCGTCTAATGTGGGTTTCCAAAGTCAATCACATCACTGCTTGTGTGTCAGATGGTAATAGAATGAGTTGTCATTCCAAACGCATTTGCTGATACTAGTGAAGAGAGTTGTCGACCGCCCTTCGGTCCCTTGTTGACTCCCATCAATGAAATGGGCATTCACAAAGGCAGAAAACACGAGGGGGTTGTCCGTGCCTCCGAAAGCTGAGGTCAATATCGTCATGTCTAGCAACCTGTTAAAGCCAGATCCAGACGACCAAATAATGAGTTGTCATTCTGACCATGTTTGATAATACCAGGGAAAAGAGACATTTCCACTGGCATTAGGGAGGGCCCTTGTTTGGCACCTGTCGATCAAATGTGCATTCCGAGTAGGCAGAAAACATGAGAGGGTTTGTCCCTGCCTCTGAAAACTGAAGTCAATATCTTCATGTCTGGAAATCTGGTGAAGCCAGATCAAGCGGGGAGGCTACTTCTGTATTTGGGTCGTTTCTGTCTGTTCCGGTAAGTAACAGAATCATTCAAGAAAAAGGCCTCCTGTAAACATGATGTAAGGCTACCTCTGCACAGTGAGCAATGTAGGGAACTATGTAGCTGTTGCTAAAAGTGTTTCAATCTTTGTGATCAGAGCTCCTTGGATTCCACTGCAATGCCCAGTGTTTTCAAGTGTCCATACTGCAGACAAACACACTTCACAGCTATTGGAAACATTTTGCCTCCCAAGAGGAGGAGCAGTGTGTTTTCGTTCAGAGTGGCTTGGCACTATGAAACCCATGATTGTCTAAGTTACAGAGGTGGAAAGATGTGTTTTCATCTAACGCGGGTTTCCGAAGTCAATCACATGTCTGCCTGTGGAGCATACGGCAAAAGAATGAGCTGCCACTCCAAACCAGTTTGCTGATACTAGAGAAGAAAGGGAGAGCAGTGGAGGGCAGGTGCCCTGGGCTAGACGAAGGGGATCATGGGAAGGCTGGTGGCCCTTAGCTAGACAGGGAGGAGCAAGGAGAAGCAGGCAACCACAGTCTTGACAAGGGCGAGCTCGACGATGTAGGGAGCCATGAGGTGGACAATGATGCACAGTGTAAGTCAGCCGGCCATGGGGTAGACATGTGGGAGCCAGTGTAGGCTGGCAGACTTGGGCTTCAGAAGAGGAGGCAGGAGAAGGCAAGTGGCCATGGGTTCTACAAAGGGGTACAGGGGAAGGCAGACAACTCTGGGAAGGACAAGTGTTAGCAGGTGAAGGCATGCAAACATGGGGTTTACAAGGGGGAGCAGGGGATGAGAGATGACCACATGCTGGACAAGGGGGAGATGGGAAAAACAGGCTGTTCTGGGATGGAA
This sequence comes from Aselliscus stoliczkanus, assembly GCA_033961575.1. Taxonomy (NCBI): domain Eukaryota; kingdom Metazoa; phylum Chordata; class Mammalia; order Chiroptera; family Hipposideridae; genus Aselliscus; species Aselliscus stoliczkanus. The sequence continues at coordinate 43,658 of JAWWOG010000030.1, forward strand.
AAGTGGAAGCAAGGGATGACAGGTGGCCATGGGCTGGACTAGGGAATATAAGGGATGGCAGGCAGCCATGAATTAACAAGGGGAAACAAGGTGAGGCAGACAGCCCAGGCTGGACAAGGGAAATCTGGGGAAGGAAAGCAGCCACGGGCTGGACAAAGGGGTGCAGAAGAAGGCAGGTGGCCATGGGCTCGACCTAGGGGAGCAGGAGCAGGCAGGGCGCCATAGGTAATACAAGGGGGAGCAGTGGGAGGCAGGCAGCCACAGACTGAAATAGGGGAGTAAGGGAAGGCAGATGGCCCTGGATTAGACAAAGTGGAGCAAGGGAAAGCAGGTGGCCGTGGGCTGTGAAAAGGGGACCAGGGGAATGCAGGTGCCCCTGGATGGTGCAAGGAGAGCAGAGGAAGGCAGGTGCCATGGGATGGACAAATGAAAGCAAGGGACAGTATGTGGGCCTGGGCAGCACTAGTGGGAACAGGGAAAGTCAGGCTGCCACAGGATAGTAATGGAAGAGCAGGGAAAGGCAATGTGCTGGACAAGGGGCATCAGAGGAAATCAGGCAGCCCTGGCTGGACAAACGATAACAGGGGAAGACAGGCAACTATGGCCTGGACAAGGGATAGCATGGGAAGGTAGGTGGCCATGGGCTTCACCAAGGGGAATAGAGTAAGGCACATGGCCATGGGACAATTAGGTGTGGGACAATTATGTGCAAGCTAAAGCAGGCAGTTACGGGTGGGACAAGGGGAACTGGGGAACACAGGTGGCCCTGGCTGAACAAGGGTAGCAGTGGAAAGCCAGCGGCCATGGGCTGGATGAAGGGGAACAGGCAAAAGCATGTGGTCACTGGCTGCACAAGGGGGTGCAGACAAAGGCAAGTGTCCATGGGCTGGAGGCTGGACATAGGAGAGCAGGGGAAGGCAAGCTGCCTTTAGGTGGACAAGGGGGAGTGGGGCAAGGCTTGCAGCCTCAGGTTATGCTAGGGAGAGCAGGCAGCCTTGGGCTAAACAAGGGGATTAGGGAAAGACATTTGGTTTCAGGTTGGACAAGGGAGAGCAAGGGTAAGCTGGTGGACAGGGGTGGGAAAACAGGGGGAAGGGGAAGGCTGGCGCCAATGGTCTGGACAAGTGGCAGCAGGTGAAGGCAGGTGATCATGGAGTGGACAGGATGAGCAGGGGAATGAAGCGATCATGGTTGGACAAGGGAGAGCAGTGAAAAGCAGGTGGAAATGGGGTAGAAAGGGGGAACAGGATAAAGCAGGCAACCACATGCTGGACAAGGAGGAAGACGGGAAAGCACATGGCCATGAGCTATAGAAAGAGTCAAAGGGGATGGCAGGAGGCACTGGACAGTACTAGTGGGAGCAGGGAAGGCAGGCTAGATTGTGCTGGACAAGTGGGAGTATAAGTCAGGAGGCCCGTTGTACAGGCGGTCTGTACAAGGGAGAGCACTGGAGGACAGGCATCTCTGCGTTAGACAAGATGAGCAAGGGAAAGCAGGTGACCACAGGCTGGACAATGGGGAGTAAGGGAATGCATGCGACCATGGGATATAGAAGGGGGAAAAGGGGAAGGCAGGAGTCCCTGGAGAGTACTAGGTGTAGTACTGGAAGGCAGCAGGCCATGCACTAAGAGGATAGGGGAATGCAGGCAGCCCTGGCTAGACAAGGAATAGCAGGGGAAGTCAGGCAGCCACAGCCTGTACAAAGGATAACACAGGAAGATCGGAAGCCACGGGCTGCACTAGGGGGAATTTAATAAGGCCTGTGGCCAGGGGCTGGACAATTATGAACAGGCTAAACCAGGAGAAGGGACAAGGTGAACTGGGGAATGCTGGTGGCCCTCGGCTCGAAAGAGGGAGCACTGGAAGGCAGCAGGCCACAGGGTGGACAGTGGGGCACAGGGGAAGGCATACGTCCTTGACACACCAGGAAAACCAGGGGAAGGCAGGAGGGCATGAATTGGACAGGGGGAACAGGTTAGGGCAGGTAGCCATGGGATGGACAAGGGGAACATGAAAAGGTAGGTGGCCCTGGGCAGGAAGGGGGAGCTAGGGAAAGTGAGCAGCCACTGGTGGACAAAGGGAAGCAGGGGAAGGCAAGCTGCCACCAGCTGGGCAAGGGGTAGCAGGGGTAGGCAGGCATTAACGGGTCGGACAATGGAGAGCTGAGGCAGGCTAGACAAGGGGAAGCAAGGAAAGGCAGGTGGCCCTGGGCTGACAAGGGCATCATGGGAACTCAGGATGCCACGGGGTGGAACGGGAGGCAGGGGTAGGCAGGTGTCATCGGTTTGACAACTGGAAGCAGGGGAACGGAGGTGGCTATGGGCTGGATGAGGGAGAGGTAGGAAAGGTATTCAACAACAGAGTTGAACAAAGGCAGCGCATGAAAGAAGGCAGTCACGCACTTGACAAGGGGTAGCAGGGGAAGGCAGGTGGCCACAGGCTTGACATGGGGAAACAAGTGAAAGAAGGTGGCCACGGTCTCTAGAAGGGGGAGCAGGGGAAAGCAGGGAGCACTGGGCTGGAAAAGGTGGAGCAGGGAAAGGCAGACAGCCATGGGCCGGACAAGTGGAGGCAGAGGAATGTAGGTGGCCACAGGTTGCACAAGGGAGAGCAGGGAAAGGCATCTGGCCCCGGGCAAGACAAGGGTGAACAGGGAATGTCGGGGCCATGGGCTAGATAAGAGGGAGCAGGAAATGTCAGGCACCACGGGCTTGAGAAGGGGAGCAGGTAAAGGCAGGCGGCCACAAGCTGGACAAGTGGAAGCAGGAAAAGGCAGGCAGGCAGGGGCAGGACAAGGGGGATCATGGAAAGGCAGGCAGCCTTGGGCTGGACAAAAAGGAGCAGGGCAATGCATGGTGCCATAAACTGAACAAGGGATAACAGGGGAATGCATGGGGACATGGTCGGGACACAGGGGAACTGGGGAAGAAAGGTAGCCCCAGGCTTCACATGGAGGAGCAAGGAAGAGAGGCAGCCCTTGAATGGACAACGGAGGGCAGAGGAAGGCAGGAGACTATGGGCTGGACAAGCAGGAACAGGGAAGGTAAGGGGACTTGGGGTGGACAACGCAGAGCAGGAGAAGTCCTGCAGTCCTGAGACGGATGGGGAGCAGGGGATCGCAAGCAGACATGGGGTGGAAAAGTAGGAACACGGGAAGGCAGGCAGCCATGGGATGGACAAGGGTGAGCTGGGGAAGGCAGGTGTCTGCGGGCTGAGAAGGGGAAGCAGGGGAATGCAGGCAACCATGGGTAATACAAGGGGGGATTCTGATTGCACACAGCCACAGGTGGGACAACGGGAGAATAGGAGAAGGCAGGCGGCCCTGGACTGGACATGTGGAAGCTAGAATAGACAGGTGGCAATGGGAGAGACAAGGGGAAACATGGGAAATCAGGCTGCAACTGACTGGACAAGGGGGAATCAGGGGAAGGTGGTCGGACCTGGGCTGGAAAGGGGGAACAGAGGACTTCCGGTAAAATGGCGCAATAGACAGACACTGTGCTAACTGCCTCCCAGGATCACACCAAAATTACAAGCAAATTTTACAGCATTCAACCCTGGAGGTCCCCGGAACACTGGAGGAACAGAACCACTAAATGAAGAACTTAAAGAGGAAGCCACATCGGGTCTGGTAGGACGGGCGGAGACGAGAGAGGGCAAAGCCTGTTGAGGGCCATGGTCCCCAATATTGAGGGGCTTGCAGGCTGGCTTTAGTGGGCTTGGTGAAGTGCTTGGTGAAGCATAAACTTGTTTTTCTGCTTTCATTGTTTCTTTCTGCACCTGGAGGGTGCTTAGTACTTATTGAGGTATGTGGTGAGGACGGCCAGTTCCTTGGGACACAAAAGAAAGATGGCTATCAGGATTAATGGTGAGAAACTGTCTTGAGAAACTGACTCCCTAAGGTTTCACTGACCTGTAGGTTTCCGGAAAATAGTTAATGATCAACTTTTCACTGAGGTTATGCACATTGTTTCCTGCTATGCTACACGCATCCCTGCACGTACCCCCTACCTAAAAAAGTATATAAAGCCTGCAACAAATAAACTGGGGAGTTATCTCTCCATGTTCTGTCTTTTACTGCAACAGTTTCTGTCTTTTATCGACCGCCGACGCCGTGTACACCTTCTCGAACCCTGGTCAGCGGAGGCAGGTCCCCCGCAAGTGGCGCCCGAACAGGGACCTGAAGGTTAGTCTTCTCTATTTTCCCGACACGGATAGGCTTCCACTGAGGGTGCCGCGGACCCCCTGGCTAGTAACGTCAGGTGAGTATAAGTGGTAATCAAAGATTTGAGGTGTGTGATTTACGTCCCTAGAAAACATATATACTACTAATTGTTTCATGTGCAAGGGTGTGATTGTGTGAGTGAATGCACATAGTTCCACCGCTCTTCGCTACGGAACTTGAGTGGGCTCTAACCTGCGGTTCCGTTCTCTGTCGTAAGGCATAACGGCGACTGACTCGTTCACCTGTGCAGGGGCTTATACCGCAGAGCCTTTGCCAAGACAGACTTAGTCCCACAAGGGGCGCGGCCAGATGAGAATCTGAGTGGACATCGAGTGATTGTTTCTTTCTATCCTTTATACTTACTAACATTAAATATGGGTTAAACCGGATCTAAGAAACTTAAACTCTTTATTAACTTAATTCGCTGCTCTCTTGCAGCCAGAGATTTAAAGGTTGGAACTTTTCAGATAGCTAAGTTTCTACTTTTTGTTGCCTTCTGGAACTTAATTAAAGATACACTCGTTCCAGAGACTATTTCTGTGCCAATGACACTATCTGATAAACATACGCTGTTATTGTCCACTGCTCACTCTAAAACTAATCTGGCCTTTTCAGTTAAAAAATATACAGATTCAAACAATAATTCAGACAGTGAGGAAAAAAACCTCCCTCCCCTAGATGCTGCCAAATTGAAAATGGAGGCAGCCAACTATAATGAACAAGATCTATGGAACTTTCCCATTACTAAAAAGGAGGATAAGGGGCTAGGTCCCTCAAAATATTCAGCTAAAAATGAAGAATACGTAAAACCCCAACCTCCTTTAAAGCATCCTGTAATGCCTATGCCTCCATGTAATTCTAAACCCACATCTCGGTTTCGTAGAGCCATTGAGGAGGCAGAGGCAAACGGAAAATTTGATTTTACTCTTTGTTGCCCAGTGGCCTTTGATATGGATCAAAAAGGAGATAAATGGCCTTCCTGGGAGCCCCTGCCCTATAAAATCTTAAAAGAGCTGAAATCTGCATGCGCAGAGTATAGACTTGTAGCATCTTATACTCTTTCTTTAATTAACACATTGGCAGGGAAATGGATGACTCCCCATGATTGGACTCAAGTTAGTAAAGCCTGCTTAACAGGTGGAGATTATCTTCTTTGGAGGACTGAATATGATGATAAGACAAAAAAATTTGTCAGTAAACGTGATTCAATTACTACAGATATGCTTATGGAAAGAGGTGAATATTCTCATGCACAAGACCTGATGTATCTATCTAAAAAGGTCCTAGAAAAAGTCACTGATTGTGCTGTTAATGCCTGGAGAGCACTCCCCGCCTGGAAGGGAAAGCCAACTACATTAACTACCGTAATACAAAGAGGTGAGGAGCCTTTTCAAAACTTTTTGTCTCAGCTCATTCAAGCAGTTCGTAGAGTAATTACCAACGATAAAGCCACAGATATTTTAATCAAACAGTTGGCATTTAAAAACACAAATTCTACATGTCAAAATCTACTCCAGCCTATCAGTAAATCTGACACTATTAATGATTATGTAGAACAATGTGCTGATGTCTCTCCAGCTTTTATTCAAGGAGTAGCAATAGCTGCCACCCTTAAAGGGGATGTTAAGACAGTGACTCAGTCAACGCAGGCCACTCCCAATAGTGATAACAGAAACGGTGGCTACAATTGCTATAATTGTGGGGAACCGGGACACTTTAACAGACAGTGTCCTAAGACTAGACGAGCTCCCCAATCACAAGATATACAGCCACAAAGTGTTCCTAATGTCTCACAACAAACTTCATCCTTGATGCCACAGACTATATGTCCACGATATAACAAGGGATTTCACTGGCTGATAGACTGCCATTCCAAATATCGTAAAAATGGACAGTTATTGCCACCGAACAATCTTATCTCTAAAGTCCTTCTTTTTCAACCAACTGGTTGTCCCTTAGTTGGGAAGCGCTCCAGGGCCCCAGCCTTGGGCCCAGGCAACAATAGAGACATGGATTTGCAACCCATTTAACAACAACAACTTATTTAACAATTTAAATCAGTCCCTGAGCTCTTCAGAGCAACCCCAGGGAGCACAGGGTTGGACCTCAGCTCCACTGCCCTTACAATGTTAACCCCTGACTCTCCGGTCATATTTTAAATATAGATACATCAAAACACTCATCTATGTATAAACATTGAAACTCTGACCTGTGTCAGCCTAGGGCTTTAGTAAAATAAAAGGACCTGTTAACTGGTACCTAAAAGGGACCAAACATACTGTTAACCCAGGGGAAGAGGGTATGCTTGAGTATTTCCTCAGGACACAGACACTCCAGTTTGGATTCCAGATCGTTTGATCTGCCCACCGCAGCTGCTGTGCCCAGGCCACCGCAGCCCTTACAGTCCACCGGCCACTGACGCCCCTCCCTTCTCCACTGCTCCGAAGTAGACCTTCTGCTCGGCCACCCAGTTCTCATCCTCCATCCGTCCGTCTGGGAGAGCCCAAAAATCCCGGTCTATGAACACCAAAGCTGTCCCCTGGAAAATGTGCCATGGCAACATGCCAGTGAGATACAATATTCCTGGATTGAATCGGTACATTCTGGACTGGTCTCAAAGTAACAAAACAAGTTGGACAAGGGGACTAGCTGCTGGAATATGGAAATCTGACACTCATTATCAACAAAACTCTCTTTGGAAACTTGCAGGAGCAATGGGTGAAAACTTTCAAACGGTGACTGTTTGTAGACTAAATACTCCCTGTACTTCAACTATTCGCTCTGTTAATGTATCTGCCTGTGTTCCCTCTCCTTATGTACTCATGATTGGAAATTTGTCTATTACTTTTAATGGTTTAAGATTTAATGTATCTTGCTATAATTGTATTTTAACAAATTGTGTTTCTTGGGTACCCCTTGGGACCCGTGTTATGATACTTAATCAATCATCTTTTGTTATGCTTCCTGTTAATGTTTCTGGACCTTGGTATGCTGAAAAAAGGTTTACAAATTTTTTAAAAAATCGAATATGCTTTAAGTAGACCAAAAAGATTTATAGGACTTTTGATTGCTGGAATTATGGCTTTAGTTACTTTAATTGCAACTGCTGCTACTGCTGCTGTGGCTCTTTCACAGACTGTTCAAAATGCTTATTATGTTAATACACTTTCAAAAAATGTCACTTTAACCTTAGGAACTCAAGAGGATATAGATAAAAAATTAAAACAAAAGGTAAATGCTTTGTATGATATGGTTCAATATTTAGGTGATAAAATTCAAAGTTTAAAAGTTAGGTCTCATTTGCAATGTCATTCAGATTATCATTGGATTTGTGTAACCCCAAAAATATATAATAGTAGTAAACATGATTAAAATAGAGTTCATCTACATCTTCAAGGAATTTGACATAATGCTAATCTGTCTTTAGATGTGCTTCGGCTTCATGATGAAATTCAAAACATGAGAGAAGCTGAACCCTTAAAATTTGATGCAGCTCAAGCTGCCTCTGAGTTTGTTGATATGATGAAAAATGCCCTGCCGTCTTTGCCCAATATTGGCCATTCCATTGTGACATTCCTTATATTGGGCATTTGTGTCTGCTTGGTTCTGTGCCTACTCCCCATCCTCATTAGATGTTTTCTCAAACAGATGTTGGACATCCAAGCCAATATTCATGAGATCAAACTTAAGGCAAAGTCTCAAGTTTAGCCACCTGCTTATTAGCCCCTCTACCCCTAAACTTCAGCGAGGACAGGATAGCCAAAGACGGGTAAGGACTTCCTTGAATGTAACTAACCTAAGACAGGGCTTGATCGCCTGAGGATCGAGTTCCGATGACGGGTTGTTATTTCATTGGAGGACACCTAAGACAGGCACTGTGACTCGCAGCCGCCTGGGGTCACAGGCGTGCTTTTTAAATAATAAAAAAGGGGGAGATGTTGAGGGCCATGGTCCCCAATATTGAGGGGCTTGCAGGCTGGCTTTAGTGGGCTTGGTGAAGTGCTTGGTGAAGCATAAACTTGTTTTTCTGCTTTCATTGTTTCTTTCTGCACCTGGAGGGTGCTTAGTACTTATTGAGGTATGTGGTGAGGACAGCCAGTTCTTTGGGACACAAAAGAAAGATGGCTATCAGGATTAATGGTGAGAAACTGTCTTGAGAAACTGACTCCCTAAGGTTTCACTGACCTGTAGGTTTCCGGAAAACAGTTAATGATCAACTTTTCACTGAGGTTATGCACATTGTTTCCTGCTATGCTACACGCATCCCTGCACGTACCCCCTACCTAAAAAAGTATATAAAGCCTGCAACAAATAAACTGGGGAGTTATCTCTCCATGTTCTGTCTTTTACTACAACAAACAGTTTCTGTCTTTTATCGACCGCCGACGCCATGTACGCCTTCTGGAACCCTGGTCAGCGGAGGCAGGTCCCCCGCAAAAGCCCGTGAGGGAGGCCCCACCTGTGGAGAGGCTTCTCCGGTTGGGGGAGAGACCCTCCGGCCGCACACCAAGGTCACCAGCCCAGAGCTCCTTTGCCGGAAAGAGAAGTTCTAAGATAGCTGGCAGTAAATTAGTGAGGACTCTCTTTGCTCAGCTCAGTGAGGCTAAGAGCGGCTGGTGAATCAGTGGGGCTGGCGCCTGGGCTTGCTGGCCGGTGAGCACTTACCTGGTTCCTGGTGGAGGGAGTGGCTGTGTGAGCTGGGAGCCTGCGGGGGCGGACTGAGCTGGGCACCTTTGGTGCAAAGGCTGGAGGTTTTTGAACTGTTGTTCCTGTGGTGCGGACCCTGCATGTGAGTGGTGTAGGGCGGGCACCATTTTGTCGGGCTTGGGCCCTCCCACGAAGGATCAGGTCCAAGACCTAATTGGTCTGGTGGAATTGGCGCAGAAGTACATGTGTGCGTGCACGCATGCGCCTGCGGCCTTGGATCACCACCCTCTGCCTGGCTTATACTGTGTTGCCAGGGAAACGCAGGGTGGGTGCCCTCCGGCTCCAACAGGCTGCTCACTGAGACCCGGGAGTGCACGAGCCGCCTCGGATCCCTACCCTCTGCTCGGCTTGTGCTGCGTTGCCAGGGAAATGCCTAGTGGGAGTGATTCGGCTCCAACAGGCTGCTCATTGAGACGCAGGAGTGCGCAAGCCGCCTCGAGTCCCCACTCTCTGCACTCCGCTTACAGAGTTGCCAGGCTGGTGATTGGTTGTTGGGCTACTTGGCCTGATCTGCAAGCAGCTGATTGGGACAGGCTGAGACTTGGAGTTTTCCTGGGAGTGTTGGGCCATGAGCTGTGTGCCTGCGTCATCCAGCCAGGGCTCTCCTGGCGATCTATCTAATACATCAAAGCAATCCCAAGGCGACAGCCAGAACGGGGAAACAAAGAAACATGTCACAAGTAAAAGATCAGAAGAAACCTCCAGAAATGGAACCAAATGAATCAGAGGGATCCAACCTTTCAGAGACAGAGTTTAGAACACTGATGATAAGACTGTTTAAGGAACTTAGTGAGGACATAAAGGATAGGGAAACCATAAAAAACAACCTGTTAGAACTAAAGAATACAATAACTGAAAGGAAAAACACACTCGAAGGACTCACCAGTAGAGTAGATGAAGCAGAGGAGCGGATCAGTGATTTGGAAGATAAAATAGCAGAACTCACCCAGTTGGCACAGCAAAAAGACCAAAGAATAAAAAACAATGGAAATAGTTTAAGAGCCCTATGGGACAAGGTGAAGCGCAACCACCCTCAAATCATAGGAATACCAGAAGGAGAAGAGAAGAAGCAAGGGGTCGAGAATGTATTTGAACAAATAATGACTGAAAACTTCCCAACCCTGGTGAAGGAAATCAACATACATGCCCAGGAAGTGCAGAGGGTTCCAAACAAGCGGAACCCAAACAGGTCCACACCAAGACACATCATAGTTAAAATGGCAAAGGTTAAAGACAGAGACAGAATCCTAGAGGCTGCAAGAGAAAGACAACAGGTTACATACAAAGGAACTCCTGTTAGACTAACAGTTGACTTGTCTACAGAAACTCTGCAGGCCAGAAGGGAGTGGCAGGAGATATTCAAAGTGACACAAAATAAAGGCCTACAACCAAGATTGCTCTACCCAGCACGGCTATCACTTAAAATTGAAGGAGAAATAAAGAGAATCTCAGAAAAGAAGAAGCTTAAGGAATTCATTACCACCAAGCCAGCATTGCAAGAAATGTTAAAAGGGCTTTTTTAAACAAAAGAAAGGGGTAAACAAGCTAACTCAGAGAGACAATTTAAGAAGATTGAAGTCATATCAAGCAGATATAAAGGAAAAACTGATGGTTGCTGGCTGGGAGGGAGTGGGGAAGAGGGAGAGGGGGAAGGTTTTGGACAGTGTATGTGGGACTACAATGTTGCTGCAGGGATATGGGGGCAGTTCTGGGAATGTAATTGATAATGTTGTGAAGAGACTATTATGTCGCGAGAAATATGTCAGTCGGAAAAGGACAGGTACCATGTGATCTCACTTGTGTGTGGAGTCTGAAGAGCAGAGTGAACGATCAAAGTGAACAGACTCGCAGATGTAGAGGAAAAAGTGAGCGTTGCTAATTGGGAGGGGGGTGGGGATGGGGGGAAGGGGAAGGGATTAGACAGCATAAATAGACAACTACAATATTGCCACAGGGATATGAAACACAGTTCGGGGAATGCAATAATGTTGTAAAAATTTTGTGGCATGTCAGATAGTCACATGTTAGGGAGACCACTTCATGGATGGAGTAGAGGCTTGATCACTGCACTGTATACCTGAAGCTGATGTTGTATAGTATTGTATGCCAACTGCAACTGAATATGTGGATGGTCACGGGATGTGGAGTATACTGTGGAGGGGAGTCAGGGAAGTTGTGATGGATATGTATGATATGGGGGGGAGTGGGGTTGCAAACTGGGGGAGGGGGTTTTCACATTGGGGGGTAAAGAGTATAACTATTGCATTGTGTTGTACACCTGAAACTAATAGAAAGAGAAAAAAAAAGAAAGGGGGGAACAGTGGAAGGAATGTGACCACAGGCTAAAGAGAGAAGATGGGAAGGCAGGTGGCCATGGGTGTAAAACAGTGCTCCAGGGGGTTCATGCGGCCTTTGGCTTGAAAACGGGGAGCAGGGGAAGGTAAACACAAGGGGTGCAAGCAAAAGTAGGAGCCTACAGCCTGGCAAGGTGAAGCAGGGTAAGAAAGACCATCCACGGCTGAACATGTGTGTACAGGGGTAGGCAGCCATCCAACGGTTGGTCAAGGGAGAGAAGGAAAGGAAGTTGGCCACAGGCTGAACAATTGGCACAGGGGAAAGAAGTCTACCATGGGCTGAACAAGGGGGATCAGGAATACGCAGATTGTCCTGGGCTGGAAAGTGGTAGCAGGGTCAAAAAGCAGCCACAGCATGGAAATGGGAAGCAGGGGTAGGCACACACCACTGTCTGGACAACTGGAAACACGGAAAAGCAGGAAGCCATGGGATGACAAAGGGGAGCAGGGGAAGACAGGTGGCCATAGGCTGGACAAGGGGAATTAGGAGAAAGCAGGCAGTACTGGGTTGGCCAAGGGGAATCATGGAAGACAGAAGGCCACTGGTTGGACAAGGGGTAGCAGTGAAAAGTAGGCAGTCACAGGCAGGACAATGGGGAGCTGAGGAAAGCACAACACGGTCTGGACAGTGGTAACCAGGGAAAGGCAGCTGGCCAGGGACAGGACAAGGGGGAGCAAGGGAAGTAAGGTGGCCCTGGACTGGTCAAGAAGGAGCAGGAGAAGTCAGAAGGCCATGGGATGGACAAAGGGAAGTAAGAGAAAGCAGGAGTCCACAGATTGGACAAGGGGGAGCAGAGAAAGACAGTCATCCATGGGCTGGATGATGAGGAACATGTGTAGGCAGGCGCCCAACTGCCTGGTGATCCTGGGGAGCACGGGAAGGCAGGTGGCCACAGGCTGCATTAGGGAGACCAGGGGAAGGCAGGTGGCCCTGGGAAAGTCAAGGGCAGGGCAGGGAATGGCATTCGGCCACAGGCTGGACAAGGGTGAGCAGGGAATGTCGGAGGCCCTGGGCTAGACAAGAGGTAGCAGGGAATGTCAGGCACCACAGGCTTGAGAAAGGGATCAGATAAAGGCAGGTGGACACAAGCTGGACAAGTGGAAGCAGGAAAAGGCAGGCAAGCAGGGGCAGGGCAAGGGGGATCATGGAAAGGCAGGCAGCCATGGGCTGGACCAAAAGGAGCAGGGGAATGCACGGTGCCACAAACTGTACAAGGGATAGCAGGGGAATGCATGGGGCCATGGGTGGACACAGGGGAACTGGGGAAGTAAGGTAGCCCCAGGCTTCACATGGAGGAGCAAGGAAGACAAGCATCCCTGGAATGGACAACGGAGGGCAGAGGAAGGCAGGAGACCATGGGTTGGACAAGCAGGAACAGGGAAGGTAGGGGGACTTGGGGTGGACAACGCGGAGCAGAAGTGCTGCCGTCCGGAGACGGATAGAGGAGCAGGCGTTTTCAAGCAGCCGTGGGGTGGAAAAGTAGGAGCACGGGAAGGCAGGCAGCCATGGGATGGACAAGGGTGAGCTGCGGAACGCAGGTGTCTTTGGGCTTGAGAAGGGGAGGCAGGTGAATGCAGGAAACCATGGGCAATACAACGGGGACTTGTGTTGCACACAGCCACGGGCGGGACAACGGGGGAGCAGGGGAAGTCAGGCAGCCCTGGACTGGCCACGTGAGAGCAGGGATAGACAGGTGGCAATGGGGGAGACAAGGGGAAACATGGGAAATCAGGCTGCAACTGACTGGACAAAGGGGATCAGGGAAAGGCGGTCAGACTTTGGCTGGAAAGGGTGGAAGAGTGGAAGGAAGGTGGCCACAGGTTGGAAATAGGAGGCGATGGGAAGGTAGGTGGCCATGGGCTTAAAACGTTGTTGCAGTGGGATCATGCAGCCTTGGGCTGGACAATGGTGAGCAGGGAAAGGTAAGCACAAGGGGTGCACAAGGGGTGCAAGTGAAAGCAGGAGTCCACAGCCTGGCAAGGGGAAGCAGGAGAAAGCAGGCAGTACTGGGTTGGTCAAGGGGAATCATGGAAGGCAGAAGGCCACTGGCTGGACAAGGGGTAGCAGTGAAAATAGGCAGTCACAGGCAGGACAATGGGGAGCTGAGGAAAGCACAACACGGTCTGGACAATGGTAACCAGGGAAAGGCAGCTGGCTGAGGACAGGACAGGGGTGACCAAGGGATGTAAGGTGGCACTGGGCTGGTCAGGAAGGAGCAGGAGAAGTCAGGATGCCACGGGGTGGAAAAAGGGAAGCAAGAGAAAGCAGGAGTCCACAGATTGGACAAGGGGGAGCAGAGAAAGGCAGTCATCCATGGGCTGGATGATGAGGAACATGGGTAGGCAGGCGCCAAACTGCGTTCCTGATACTGGGGAGTATGGGAAGGCTGATGGCCACAAGCTGGACAAGAAGGATCAGGGGAAGCCACGCTTCCATGGGTTGGTCAAGAGGTAGCGGGTGAATGCAGGTGGCTATGAGCTCTTGGTGGAGTAGAAGGGGAAAGAAAACAGCACTGGGTTGGCAATGGGGAGCAGCAGTAGACAAGCGGCCACGGGCCGGATAAGGAGGAGCAGGGAAATCCCGGTGACCATAGGCTGCAAAAAGGGGAGCACAAGTGGACAGGAGGCTCTGGGATGTACAAGGGAGAGCAGCAGAAAGCAGAAGGCCCTCAGCTGGAAAAGTTGGAGAAGGAACTCCGAGATCCTGGGTGGGCAAGGGGGAGCACTTCATGTCCAGCTGTCCTGTGCTGGACAAGGGAAAGCACTGGTGTGAAGTTGGTCACAGCTTTGAAAAGTGGGACCAGGGGAAGGCCAGAGGCCATGGGCTACCAAAAAAATGTAAGGGAAAACAGGCAGCCATGGGCAGAACAAAGGGGAGCAAAGGAAGGCAGCCAGCCACAGGGTGGTCAAAGAGAAACAGGGGAAGGCAGGCAGCCATGGACTAAACAAGGGGAAGCATGAGGAAGCAGGTGGGCTTGCCTAGACTAGGGGGTGCAGGGAAAGGCAAGCAGCCCTGGGCTGGCCATGTGGGATTAGTGGTCGGTAGGCAGCAACGAGCTTGTCAAGGGGTAGTAGGGGAAAGGAGGCATCCATGGCCTTGAAAGGGGAATGGGGGAAGGCAGGAGTCCCTGGGCTGGACAAGTGGTATCAGAGGAAGGCAGGCAGCCTTGGGTGGGGTACATGGGAGCAGGAGTATGCAGGTGGCCAGTGGGGAGGAGAAAGAGGGGAAAGCAAGGGAAATCAGGTGGCCACTGACTAAACAAGGGGATTAAAGGAAGACAGGTGGCCTATGTCTTGAGAAGGGGTAGCAAGGGACACATGCAGCCATGGGCTGCACAAATGGGAACAGGTTAAGGCCAGTGGAAAAGGGATGGACAAGGGAGAGCAGGGGAAAGCAGGAGTCCATGGACTGAAAAGCGGGAGCAGGGTAAAGCAGACCATGCTTGGCTGGAAGAGTGCTAGCAGGGGAATGCAGGAAGCTCTGGGCTTGGAAAGGGAGAGCAGGGGAAGGTCGGCGGCCATGAGGTGGACAAAGGAGAGAAGGGGAAGGCAGATGGCCACTGATAGGACAAGAGTGAGCAGAGGAAGGCAGCCCACCCTAGGCTGGATATGTGCATGCAGTGGTAGGCATGCCTACATGGCCTGGTGAAGAGGGAGTAGGAAAGGCCGTCGCCCAAGTGCTGGATACGTGGCGAGGGGCGTGAGGCCTGCCACATGCTGCAAAATATGGAGCAGGGGAAGGAAGGCAGCCAGGGCAGCAGGAAACCACAGTTTGCTCTGGGATGGACAAGTGGTAGCAGTGGATAAATGCGGCCAGGGTTGGACAAAGGGAAGCAGGGGTAGGCAGGAGCCACTGGCTGCACAACTGGAAGCAGGTGAAAGCAGGCGGCCACTGGCTGCACATGGGGCAGAGGGGAAGGCATGCTGCCATGTGCTGGACAAGGAGGCTTCTGGGAAGACAGACAACCATGAGCAGCATAAGGGACAGCAGGGGAAGGGAGGCGGCCCTGGGATGGACAAGTGTGAACAGGGGAAGGTGGGCGGACATGGGCTGGTCAAGCGCGATCAGGCGAAGGCAGGCAGACATGGACTGGACAAACGGAAGCAGGGGAAGATAGGCATACATGGGCAGAACAATGGGGAGCATGGGATGGCAGGCCGCCAAGGGCTGGATAAGGGGAAACAGGGGAAGTCATGCAGCTATGGACTGGTCAAGGTGGAGGAAGGGAAAGCAAATGACCACTGGCTGGACAAGGGAAAGCAGGTAAAGGCAGCCCTCTACTTAGTGGACAAATGGAAGCAGGGGTAGGCAGGTGCCACTGGCTGAACAACTGGAAACAGAGGAATACAGGCAGCCACACACTTGACAGGAGGGAGTAGGAAAAGCAGGCAGACTGGGCTGGGCAATGGGGCACAGGGGAATGCAGTTTGCCTTGGTCTGCCGAAGAGGTCCAGAGGAAGTCAGGCATCCACAGGATGGGAAAGGCAGAGCAGGGAAAGCCAAGAAGCCCTGTGCTAGACTAGGGAGAGCAGGAAAAACAGGTGGCTACAGGCTGGACAAGGGTGAGCAGGGAATGCAGGGGGCCACATGCTGGAGAAAGGAGAGCAGGGAAACAGAGGCAGCCATGGGCAGGACAAGTTCTAATGCGGTAGTTAGGCAGCTACAGGCTTGTAAAGGGGGAGCAGGCGAAAACAGGTGTCCATGGCCTGATAAGGGAATGGGGGAAGGCAGGCAACCCTGGGCTGGAGAATTGATAGCAGAGGAAAGCAGGCAGCTATGGGTGGGACACGTGGGAACAGGTGTATTCAGGCCGACTTAGGCTTGTAAAGGGGACAGGGGAAGGCAAGCAAACAAGGGCTGTAGAATAAGAGGCAGAGGAATGCAAGCGTCCGTTTCCCGACAAGGGGGAATAGGAGTAGGCAGGCGTCCACGGGGAGGGGGTGCATAACAAGGGAATGCAAGGGAAATAAGGTGGCCACTGATTGCACAAGAGGAATCAGGGGAAGGCAGGCAGCCCTGGACTGGAGAAGAGGGAACAAGGGAAGGAAGGTGGCAATGAACTTGAAAGAGGGGACTAGAGGTAAGCAGGCAGCCATGGGCTTGACAAGGGGTAACAGTGGAAGCACGTGGCCCTGGGCTGGACAATGAGGAGTAGGGGAATGCCAGTGGACAAGGGGTGGAAAAGGGGAACAGAAGAATTCAGACCACCCTCAGCTGGACACGTGGTAGCAGGGGCAGGCAGGCAGCCCTGGGCTAGGAAAGGGACAGCAGGGGCAGGCAGGCAGCCATAGGCTGGACCAGGAGGAGAAAAGAAAGGCAAGTGGCCACAGGATGGACAAGGGGACCCAGGGAAAGAAGGAGGCCATGGGTAGGACAAGGATGAGCTGGGGAAGGCAGGCTGCCCTGGACTGGACATGTGGGTGCAGGGGTTGGCAGGCACCCACAGACTGGTCAAGGGGGATCAGGAAAAGGGTGTGGCCATGGGCTGGAGAAGTGGTTGTAGTGGAAGGCAGGCAGCCATGAGAAGGTCAATGGGGAACAAGGGAAGGCAGGTGGCCCTGGACTGGGCAAGGGGATTAGGGGTAAGACAGGGTGGACAAAGGGAAGCAGGGGTAGGCCGGCACCATTTGCTGGACAAGTGGAGGCAGGGGAAAGCAGTTCTACACAAACTGGACCGAGTGGAGCATGGAAAGGCAGGTGGCCGTGCACTTGAAACTGGAGAGGAGGAGATGGCATGTCACCATGCGATGGACAAGACAGAGCAGAGGATGGCAGGTGGCCATGGGCTCTAGAAGGGGGAGCAGGGGAAAGCAGACAGCACTGGGCTGGAAAAGGTGGAGCAGGGAAAGGCAGACAGCCATGGGCTCGACAAGTGGAGGCAGAGGAAACCAGGTGGCCACAGGTTGCCCAAGGGAAAGCAGGGGAAGGCAGGTGGCCCCAGGCCAGACAAGGGCAGGGCAGGGAAAGGCATCTGGCCACAGGCTGGACAAGGGTGAACAGGGAATGTCGGGGGCCATGGTCTGGACAAGAAGAGCAGGGAATGTCAGGCACCAGGGGCTTGAGAAGGGGAGCAGGTAAAGGCAGGCAGCCACAAGCTGGACAAATGGAAGCAGGAAAAGGTAGGCAACCAGGGGCAGGACAAGGGGGATCATGGAAAGGCAGGCAGCAATGGGCTGGACAAAAAGGAGTAGGGCAATGCACGGTGCCAGAAACTGAACAAGAGATAGCAGGGGAATGCACGGGGACATGGGCGGTACACGGGGGAAATGGGGAAGAAAGGTAGCCCCAGGCTTCACATGGAGGAGCAAGGAAGACAGACATCCCTGTAATGGACAAAGGAGGGAAGAGGAAGGCAGGAGACCATGGGTTGGACAAGCAGGAGCAGGGACGTAGGGGGACCTCTGGAGCATGTGGTTCAAAATGGCCTGAAGCTTCTGCTGGGAGACAGTCTTTGGTAGCACAGTGGCCCTGGGTCTGAATCCTGCCTCCTCTTGCATGACCGTGCATGAGTCATCCAAATTCTCCAGGCTTCAGTTTCACCATCTGGAAAATAGGAATATTTTGGGAACCTACCCCATGAACTTCTGCTTACACAGATTGCCTAGAACATAGTGAGCGCTCTAAAAAGATCAGCAGTTGCTTTCAGCATCCTAAAACACCTCCAGTGTGCTCGTGTGGCCTGCCCTTTCTCAAATAACACATTTAAGCCCCATCAAAGTCCTGCAAGGTGAAAGTTTCCACTTTATGGGAGTGAAAACGGAGGCAGCCGCATGTGTGCAAGTTGGCTGAACTCACACAGTATGTGAGCAGCCGAGCTCGGATGTAAATGGAGGTTGTGTGTCTCCAAATTGCACAAGTCACAGCCAGGCACCGCTTCTGCTACCCAATGGGACATGTTTCCTGGGCCAATGCTTAGAAAACCACACAGATGTCAAGGAGACAGAATGCCACATTGTATCTTCTGCCATCCCCACACAACCCCAACATCTCTCAAATCTGTTGGCCCCTTATATGGACCAAATTCAAGCCCAGCTCTGGGAGGCTGAGAGCGATAATGTGGTTGAGTTGAATTTTGGAGGCCTTCTTCAGCTGCTTGGCCCTCACATTTGTTCACAAGTCTGGTCTGTCTCCTGGGATGATTGGCCCCCGGCAGGTGAAGACAGCAGCTTGTTCTTGCCACTAGACAAGGCAGTCTTCTGCAAGACACTCAGGGGTCTTCTGGGGAAGGAGGCTGTCATCCTCAATGACTTTTGAATTTGGTGTCCAGGCCTTAGGCAGTCAAGCCAGTTAATAACATCTAGGGAGACACCCTAGCACTCAGCTGAGAGCATGCAGAGGTGGGGAGGGTTCCTCGCTTGGTGCTACATTCCCAACTTCACCAGAGGTCCATGAAAAGGACAAGAGGCCTGGAGCCAGAGAGCCATTGGCTCTTCCCTATTGCCAATTGAGAGCCTGTGTGACCTTGAGTTAGGCATGGCCCTTTCTGAGGTTCAGGATCCACAGTGAAACAGACAACGCTTCTCTGCTCTGCAGAGTTTGGACTTGACACAATGCAGGTGTACAATTAGAGTGCCAACAGGGAAGAGATGGTTTCAACCAACCAGGTACATTAAGGTGGATTTAATAAATGGGCTATTGGCTAAGGCAAGGAACGGATGCTGGGAGACCACAAGGAAGAGTGCAGCTACTCACATTCATATGACTATGAACTGGGGCCAGAGTGGGGCTAGAGATTCTTACCTACCCTAGGCTGACAGAGGTGGGCAGAGAAGTTAGAAGGGGCTGGCCGAATACGGAGGGTCTCTGGATGAGAGCCTGTGACTGCTGTCTCTTCCTGAAGCATATCAGGATAGCAACTGGTTTGATAAACTCCCTCCTCCATTCCGCAATCTCTATTCTCATTTTCCTTCCTGAGAAAACCTCTATTTACATCTGAGCATACTGGATATTACCTGCATGGCTTGATAAACAGCCCCACCGTTTCTGATTCAGTAGGTATGGGCTGAAGCCTGAGTATTTAGAGTTGAACGTATTCCCAGCTGCTGCTGTTGCTGTCTGACCACACATGGGGCTGCACTGGTCAAATTGTCACAGTTCTCTGCCACCTCTCTCAGCTTTTTCTGCCTTGTGGCTCATTGGCCTAGCAGCCCCTCCCGGGCAGGATTTTCTGACTCCATTCCTTTAGCTCTCCATACTTTGTACTCTGTATCTGGGGGGCCACTGCCTCCTGCCAGGCTGAATTCAACCCACTTGCATCATATACTACCTATCTCGGTTGCCTGCTGTCCAGATACATCCTGGCCATGGCTTGGCAGTCCTTGACTGGAGGCTGACGCTGAGTTGGAGGTCAGCATGCAGGCAGTTTGTGATGGTGTGTGCTTGGGCCAAAACCAGAGGACATGTATGTGGGAAAGCAATCAGGAGTGAGGAGAGGCAGAAGTTGGGCTATGAGGTGATCTCCCTTGTCAGCAAGCACCCTGGGGAGTTCCAAGAGGATGTCAACTTCAGAGCTGTTCTGGGTTTTGGCAAGTATGTTGGCTCTTTACATCCCGTGAGTATCAGGCACTGGATGGCATGCCACCATGCGGGAGGTTCTCTGGACCGCTACGGTGGCCCCTGTGCCTAAAGGACAGCAATTCTCTCATCACTGGTGGCCGGCAGTCCTGATGGGATCTGATTGGCACGTGACAGCATCCACCCTGACATCAGAACCCGTCCAAAGAACCATGGAGCGGTCATAGGCCTTCTCATGGACATCACTGCCCTGTCCAAACCAACTCTGTGTCCCTGAGCCCCGTACCCAAAATTCACCTGTTACACTTCTAATGCGCAGCTGCACAATAGAAAAGAAAATTTGATGACAGGAAAGGGAACTCTGACCCAAACCATTCTAACACATTGGGGTCTTGGAAAGATGGCTTCAGGGTAACTAGAAACCTACAGGAGCTCATCAGGTATATAGCACGTGCATTTGGTGTCCAAAGATAACCCTGTAAAACCACGCCATGCGTTTGGAGGACATTTCCCATTTCGTTTCGATCCAGGTGAGGTATGGAAATTGGCTTGTATCCACATGCCACCATCTGAAGTATATCTTGCCCCTTTGTTCAGCTCATACCTGTTTCGCCTATGGAATCCTCACAGGGCAGTCTTGAGAGGTGAATGTGGGTTTCAACCCCATTTCACCTATGAGGAAACTGATGCCTGAAGTCCTCCAGTTCATGGCAGACCTGGAGTTAGACATGGACCTCATGTCTCTCAAACTCATGTGGTTTAGGCAGTGCACTTGTTCCTCGCTCTGTCAGCTGCCCATGGTGTGCTGGGTCTCATTTGAGGGCTCAGCCTAGGGTTTCCATAATCCTGCAGACCGCCCTGAACACTGGGCTATGTTTATTCCCTTTGGGGGCTTAGAGGGTGTGAACACAGCACAGTGTTGGGGGGCTGAGAGGATTATCCAGTTGATGTGGCACCTGGTAGTATTCGAGGTTGACAGCATTAGGGTACCTGGTTGCGGGTAGGTTGCAGGCATGAGGAGTGGAGTACACAGAGCAGGCCTGGGAGGCCCAGGAGCCCTGTTGCAGGCTTTGCAGGTTAGCCTGGATTGCCCTGCTGAACTCCCTCCTGATGGTATGGTCTTTACCTATTTGCAGATGGAGCTGAAGTGATGGCAGGAGGGTGGGGATGGTTTCCGAAGGGTTGCAGGGTAGGTCTGGAGGTGGGGTGGACAGGTGCTCACAGGTCTGATGTGGAGGCATGGGGTCTGGTCGAACCAGACCCAGAGGTCAGGGAGGCTCTGACTTGCGGTTGGGTGGGAAGCTTTGGTTGCTCAATAGAGCTCCAGGGCCCCTTAGTGACCGCCTCCTCACCTAACTGATGCTCGTGAACATCAGCTGGGGGCCAGGCAGTCATCCGTCACGTCACTCTTGGCTCAGGAATCACTACTGTTTGTTAACTTGCTACTAGGTGCCAGGTACTGTTGTCACAATCTCAATCAAGCCTCACGTTTCCTCTGTGAGCTAGGGGCTGTTAGCATCCAGCCCATTTTGGAGATGGGGAAACTGGTCCAGCATCATTTGGATAGTGAGCTACCAAGGATTTGACCCCGGAAATGGGATTCCATGTTCCAGGTGCATAGCCCCTCTCAGCTGCGTCCTGACATCCTGTCCCTAGAGCTAATCAGCTGGTCCCAAAAGAAGTAAGCTCCGGATCATTGGAGATTGGTGAGCATCTTTTGTAGGACTCCTGGAATTGGATGCTGAAAAGGGATAGAGGTTTCCTGTCCATTGTGACCTTTCAAGTCCCCCTAGCCCTGAAAGGCCCCCGCAAGATGTGGTTGGCAGAGACACACGGGCAGGGTTGGAGACGAGAGTTTTACATCAGGGCGGCAGATAGATCTGGATTCAGGTCCAGGCTGTGCCTCTTCCTGACTGTGTGTCATTCAGGCATACAGCATAAAATCGGAGGCCTCAGTTTATCCATCTTTGGAATGGCGATGATCATGCTCGTCTGATGATTAAATCAAGTATTCTATCAAAAGCATCTGGTACATACTGGGTGCCGACTAAACTTTCTCTCCCTTGAAGCTGGTGAGTATCATGAGCCTGTGGTTCAAAATTGCTTGCAGCTTCTACTGGGAGACAGTCTTTGGGAGCACAGTGGCCCTGGGTCAGAATCCTGCCTCCTCTGGCATGACCGTGCATGAGTCATCCAAATTCTCCAGGCCTCAGTTTCCCCATCTGGAAAATGGGAATCTTTTGGGTACCTACCCAGGAACTTCTGCTTACACCCAATGCCTAGAGCATAGTGAGCCCTCTGACAAGATCAGCAGTTTCTTTGAGCATCCTAAATCACCTCGTATGTGCTCGCCTGGCCTGCCCTTTCAAAAATAGCACATTGAACCCCCATCAAAGCCCTGCAAGGTGAAAGTTTCCACTTTATAGGAGTGGAACCGGAGGCAGCCGCATATGTGCAAGGTGGCCAAATTCACACAGGATGTGAGCGGCCGAACTGGGATGTAAATGCAGGTTGTGTGTCTCCAAATTGCACCAGCCACAGCCAGGACCGCCTCTGCTACCCAATGGGACATGATTCCTCGGCGAATGCTTTGAAAACCACACAGGTGTCAAGGAGACAGAATGCCACATTGTCTCTTGTGCCATCCCCAAACCACCTCAACGTCTCTCAAATCTGTTGGCCCCTGAAGTGGACCAAGGTCAAGCCCATGTCTGGGAGGCTGAGAGCGATAATGTGGTTGAGTTGTATTTTGGAGGTCTTCTTCAGCTGCCTGGCCCTCTCCTATGTCCACAAGTCTGGTCCGTCTCCTGGGATGGGTGGCCCTGTCAGGGGTAGACAGCAGCCTTGTTCCTGCCACTAGACAAGGCAGCCTTCTGTAAGACACTCAGGGGTCTTCTGGGGAAGGAGGCTGTCATCCTGAATGTCTTTCGAATTTGGTGTCCAGGCCTCAGGCAGTCAAGCCAGCTATTAACGTCTAGGGAGGCATCCTAGCACTCAGCTGAGAGCATGCAGAGTTGGGGAGGAGTCCTCACTAGGTGCTACATTGCCACCTTCACCACAGGTCCGTGAACAGGACAAGAGGCCTGGAGCCAGAAAGCCATTGGCTCCTCCCTATTGCCAATTGACAGAGGGTGTGACCTTGAGTTAGACGTGGCCCTTTCTGAGGTTCAGGATCCACAATGAAACAGACAAACTTCTCTGCTCTGCAGAGTTTGGACTTGACACAAGGCAGGTGTACAATTAGAGTGCCAACAGGGAAGAGATGGTTCCAACCAACCAAGTACGTTCAGGTGGATTTCAAAAGGGCCTACTGACTAAGGCAAGGAACAGATGCTGGGAGACCATACGGAAGGGTGCAGCTCCTCACCTTCCCCATGACTATGAACTGGGGCCAGAGGGGGGCTAGGGATTCTTACCTACCCTAGGCTGACAGAGGTGGGTGGAGAAGTTAGACAAAGGGGCTGGCCAAGTACGGAGGGTCCCAGGATGGGAGCCTGTGACTGCTGTCTCTTCCTGAAGCATATCGGGACAGGAACTGGTTTGATAACCTACCCCTCCCTTCCGCACTCTCCATTCTCCTTTTCCTTCCTCAGAAATCCTCTATTGCCATCTGAGCATGCTTGATACCACCTGCATGGCTGGATAAATACGCCCCTTTTCTGATTCAGTATGTATGGGCTGAGGCCTGACCATTTAGTGTTGAACCTACTCCCAGCTGCTGCTGCTGCTGACTGACCACACATGGGGCTGCTCTGGTCCAACACTCACAGTTCTCTGACAGCTCTCTTAGCTTTTTCTGCCTTGTGGCTCATTGGCCTAGCAGCCCCTCCCGGGCAGGATTTTCTGACTCCATTTCTTTAGCTCTCCATACTTTGCACTCTGTATCTGGGGGGCCACTGCCTCCTGCCAGGCTGAATTCAACCCACTTGCATCATAGACTACCTATCTCGGTTGCCTGCTGTCCAGATACATCCTGGCCATGGCTTGGCAGTCCTTGACTGGAGGCTGACGCTGAGTTGGAGGTCAGCATGCAGGCAGTTTGTGATGGTGTGTGCTTGGGCCAAAACCAGAGGACATGTATGTGGGAAAGCAATCAGGAGTGAGGAGAGGCAGAAGTTGGGCTATGAGGTGATCTCCCTTGTCAGCAAGCACCCTGGGGAGTTCCAAGAGGATGTCAACTTCAGAGCTGTTCTGGGTTTTGGCAAGTATGTTGGATCTTTACATCCCGTGAGTATCAGGCACTGGATGGCATGCCACCATGCGGGAGGTTCTCTGGACCGCTACGGTGGCCCCTGTGCCTAAAGGACAGCAATTCTCTCATCACTGGTGGCCGGCAGTCCTGATGGGATCTGATTGGCACGTGACAGCATCCACCCTGACATCAGAACCCGTCCAAAGAACCATGGAGCGGTCATAGGCCTTCTCATGGCCACCACTGCCCTGTCCAAACCAACTCTGTGTCCCTGAGCCCCGTACCCAAAATTCGCCTGTTACACTTCTAATGCGCAGCTGCACATTAGAAAAGAAAATATGATGACAGGAAAGGGAACTCTGACCCAAACCATTCTAACACATTGGGGTCTTGGAAAGGTGGCTTCAGGGTAACTAGAAACCTACAGGAGCTCATCAGATATATAGCACGTGTATTTGGTGTCCAAAGATAACCCTGTAAAACCACGCCATGCGTTTGGAGGACATTTCCCATTTCGTTTCGATCCAGGTGAGGTATGGAAATTGGCTTGTATCCACATGCCACCATCTGAAGTATATCTTGCCCCTTTGTTCAGCTCATACCTGTTTCGCCTATGGAATCCTCACAGGGCAGTCTTGAGAGGTGAATGTGGGTTTCAACCCCATTTCACCTATGAGGAAACTGATGCCTGAAGTCCTCCAGTTCATGGCAGACCTGGAGTTAGACATGGACCTCATGTCTCTCAAACTCATGTGGTTTAGGCAGTGCACTTGTTCCTCGCTCTGTCAGCTGCCCATGGTGTGCTGGGTCTCATTTGAGGGCTCAGCCTAGGGTTTCCATAATCCTGCAGACCGCCCTGAACACTGGGCTATGTTTATTCCCTTTGGGGGCTTAGAGGGTGTGAACACAGCACAGTGTTGGGGTCTGAGAGGATTATCCAGTTGATGTGGCACCTGGTAGTATTCGAGGTTGACAGCATTAGGGTACCTGGTTGCGGGTAGGTTGCAGGCATGAGGAGTGGAGTACACAGAGCAGGCCTGGGAGGCCCAGGAGCCCTGTTGCAGGCTTTGCAGGTTAGCCTGGATTGCCCTGCTGAACTCCCTCCTGATGGTATGGTCTTTACCTATTTGCAGATGGAGCTGAAGTGATGGCAGGAGGGTGGGGATGGTTTCCGAAGGGTTGCAGGGTAGGTCTGGAGGTGGGGTGGACAGGTGCTCACAGGTCTGATGTGGAGGCATGGGGTCTGGTCGAACCAGACCCAGAGGTCAGGGAGGCTCTGACTTGCGGTTGGGTGGGAAGCTTTGGTTGCTCAATAGAGCTCCAGGGCCCCTTAGTGACCGCCTCCTCACCTAACTGATGCTCGTGAACATCAGCTGGGGGCCAGGCAGTCATCCGTCACGTCACTCTTGGCTCAGGAATCACTACTGTTTGTTAACTTGCTACTAGGTGCCAGGTACTGTTGTCACAATCTCAATCAAGCCTCACGTTTCCTCTGTGAGCTAGGGGGCTGTTAGCATCCAGCCCATTTTGGAGATGGGGAAACTGGTCCAGCATCATTTGGATAGTGAGCTACCAAGGATTTGACCCCGGAAATGGGATTCCATGTTCCAGGTGCATAGCCCCTCTCAGCTGCGTCCTGACATCCTGTCCCTAGAGCTAATCAGCTGGTCCCAAAAGAAGTAAGCTCCGGATCATTGGAGATTGGTGAGCATCTTTTGTAGGACTCCTGGAATTGGATGCTGAAAAGGGATAGAGGTTTCCTGTCCATTGTGACCTTTCAAGTCCCCCTAGCCCTGAAAGGCCCCCGCAAGATGTGGTTGGCAGAGACACACGGGCAGGGTTGGAGACGAGAGTTTTACATCAGGGCGGCAGATAGATCTGGATTCAGGTCCAGGCTGTGCCTCTTCCTGACTGTGTGTCATTCAGGCATACAGCATAAAATCGGAGGCCTCAGTTTATCCATCTTTGGAATGGCGATGATCATGCTCGTATGATGATTAAATCAAGTATTCTATCAAAAGCATCTGGTACATACTGGGTGCCGACTAAACTTTCTCTCCCTTGAAGCTGGTGAGTATCATGAGCCTGTGGTTCAAAATTGCTTGCAGCTTCTACTGGGAGACAGTCTTTGGGAGCACAGTGGCCCTGGGTCAGAATCCTGCCTCCTCTGGCATGACCGTGCATGAGTCATCCAAATTCTCCAGGCCTCAGTTTCCCCATCTGGAAAATGGGAATCTTTTGGGTACCTACCCAGGAACTTCTGCTTACACCCAATGCCTAGAGCATAGTGAGCCCTCTGACAAGATCAGCAGTTTCTTTGAGCATCCTAAATCACCTCGTATGTGCTCGCCTGGCCTGCCCTTTCAAAAATAGCACATTGAACCCCCATCAAAGCCCTGCAAGGTGAAAGTTTCCACTTTATAGGAGTGGAACCGGAGGCAGCCGCATATGTGCAAGGTGGCCAAATTCACACAGGATGTGAGCGGCCGAACTGGGATGTAAATGCAGGTTGTGTGTCTCCAAATTGCACCAGCCACAGCCAGGACCGCCTCTGCTACCCAATGGGACATGATTCCTCGGCGAATGCTTTGAAAACCACACAGGTGTCAAGGAGACAGAATGCCACATTGTCTCTTGTGCCATCCCCAAACCACCTCAACGTCTCTCAAATCTGTTGGCCCCTGAAGTGGACCAAGGTCAAGCCCATGTCTGGGAGGCTGAGAGCGATAATGTGGTTGAGTTGTATTTTGGAGGTCTTCTTCAGCTGCCTGGCCCTCTCCTATGTCCACAAGTCTGGTCCGTCTCCTGGGATGGGTGGCCCTGTCAGGGGTAGACAGCAGCCTTGTTCCTGCCACTAGACAAGGCAGCCTTCTGTAAGACACTCAGGGGTCTTCTGGGGAAGGAGGCTGTCATCCTGAATGTCTTTCGAATTTGGTGTCCAGGCCTCAGGCAGTCAAGCCAGCTATTAACGTCTAGGGAGGCATCCTAGCACTCAGCTGAGAGCATGCAGAGTTGGGGAGGAGTCCTCACTAGGTGCTACATTGCCACCTTCACCACAGGTCCGTGAACAGGACAAGAGGCCTGGAGCCAGAAAGCCATTGGCTCCTCCCTATTGCCAATTGACAGAGGGTGTGACCTTGAGTTAGACGTGGCCCTTTCTGAGGTTCAGGATCCACAATGAAACAGACAAACTTCTCTGCTCTGCAGAGTTTGGACTTGACACAAGGCAGGTGTACAATTAGAGTGCCAACAGGGAAGAGATGGTTCCAACCAACCAAGTACGTTCAGGTGGATTTCAAAAGGGCCTACTGACTAAGGCAAGGAACAGATGCTGGGAGACCATACGGAAGGGTGCAGCTCCTCACCTTCCCCATGACTATGAACTGGGGCCAGAGGGGGGCTAGGGATTCTTACCTACCCTAGGCTGACAGAGGTGGGTGGAGAAGTTAGACAAAGGGGCTGGCCAAGTACGGAGGGTCCCAGGATGGGAGCCTGTGACTGCTGTCTCTTCCTGAAGCATATCGGGACAGGAACTGGTTTGATAACCTACCCCCTCCCTTCCGCACTCTCCATTCTCCTTTTCCTTCCTCAGAAATCCTCTATTGCCATCTGAGCATGCTTGATACCACCTGCATGGCTGGATAAATACGCCCCTTTTCTGATTCAGTATGTATGGGCTGAGGCCTGACCATTTAGTGTTGAACCTACTCCCAGCTGCTGCTGCTGCTGACTGACCACACATGGGGCTGCTCTGGTCCAACACTCACAGTTCTCTGACAGCTCTCTTAGCTTTTTCTGCCTTGTGGCTCATTGGCCTAGCAGCCCCTCCCGGGCAGGATTTTCTGACTCCATTTCTTTAGCTCTCCATACTTTGCACTCTGTATCTGGGGGGCCACTGCCTCCTGCCAGGCTGAATTCAACCCACTTGCATCATAGACTACCTATCTCGGTTGCCTGCTGTCCAGATACATCCTGGCCATGGCTTGGCAGTCCTTGACTGGAGGCTGACGCTGAGTTGGAGGTCAGCATGCAGGCAGTTTGTGATGGTGTGTGCTTGGGCCAAAACCAGAGGACATGTATGTGGGAAAGCAATCAGGAGTGAGGAGAGGCAGAAGTTGGGCTATGAGGTGATCTCCCTTGTCAGCAAGCACCCTGGGGAGTTCCAAGAGGATGTCAACTTCAGAGCTGTTCTGGGTTTTGGCAAGTATGTTGGATCTTTACATCCCGTGAGTATCAGGCACTGGATGGCATGCCACCATGCGGGAGGTTCTCTGGACCGCTACGGTGGCCCCTGTGCCTAAAGGACAGCAATTCTCTCATCACTGGTGGCCGGCAGTCCTGATGGGATCTGATTGGCACGTGACAGCATCCACCCTGACATCAGAACCCGTCCAAAGAACCATGGAGCGGTCATAGGCCTTCTCATGGCCACCACTGCCCTGTCCAAACCAACTCTGTGTCCCTGAGCCCCGTACCCAAAATTCGCCTGTTACACTTCTAATGCGCAGCTGCACATTAGAAAAGAAAATATGATGACAGGAAAGGGAACTCTGACCCAAACCATTCTAACACATTGGGGTCTTGGAAAGGTGGCTTCAGGGTAACTAGAAACCTACAGGAGCTCATCAGATATATAGCACGTGTATTTGGTGTCCAAAGATAACCCTGTAAAACCACGCCATGCGTTTGGAGGACATTTCCCATTTCGTTTCGATCCAGGTGAGGTATGGAAATTGGCTTGTATCCACATGCCACCATCTGAAGTATATCTTGCCCCTTTGTTCAGCTCATACCTGTTTCGCCTATGGAATCCTCACAGGGCAGTCTTGAGAGGTGAATGTGGGTTTCAACCCCATTTCACCTATGAGGAAACTGATGCCTGAAGTCCTCCAGTTCATGGCAGACCTGGAGTTAGACATGGACCTCATGTCTCTCAAACTCATGTGGTTTAGGCAGTGCACTTGTTCCTCGCTCTGTCAGCTGCCCATGGTGTGCTGGGTCTCATTTGAGGGCTCAGCCTAGGGTTTCCATAATCCTGCAGACCGCCCTGAACACTGGGCTATGTTTATTCCCTTTGGGGGCTTAGAGGGTGTGAACACAGCACAGTGTTGGGGTCTGAGAGGATTATCCAGTTGATGTGGCACCTGGTAGTATTCGAGGTTGACAGCATTAGGGTACCTGGTTGCGGGTAGGTTGCAGGCATGAGGAGTGGAGTACACAGAGCAGGCCTGGGAGGCCCAGGAGCCCTGTTGCAGGCTTTGCAGGTTAGCCTGGATTGCCCTGCTGAACTCCCTCCTGATGGTATGGTCTTTACCTATTTGCAGATGGAGCTGAAGTGATGGCAGGAGGGTGGGGATGGTTTCCGAAGGGTTGCAGGGTAGGTCTGGAGGTGGGGTGGACAGGTGCTCACAGGTCTGATGTGGAGGCATGGGGTCTGGTCGAACCAGACCCAGAGGTCAGGGAGGCTCTGACTTGCGGTTGGGTGGGAAGCTTTGGTTGCTCAATAGAGCTCCAGGGCCCCTTAGTGACCGCCTCCTCACCTAACTGATGCTCGTGAACATCAGCTGGGGGCCAGGCAGTCATCCGTCACGTCACTCTTGGCTCAGGAATCACTACTGTTTGTTAACTTGCTACTAGGTGCCAGGTACTGTTGTCACAATCTCAATCAAGCCTCACGTTTCCTCTGTGAGCTAGGGGGCTGTTAGCATCCAGCCCATTTTGGAGATGGGGAAACTGGTCCAGCATCATTTGGATAGTGAGCTACCAAGGATTTGACCCCGGAAATGGGATTCCATGTTCCAGGTGCATAGCCCCTCTCAGCTGCGTCCTGACATCCTGTCCCTAGAGCTAATCAGCTGGTCCCAAAAGAAGTAAGCTCCGGATCATTGGAGATTGGTGAGCATCTTTTGTAGGACTCCTGGAATTGGATGCTGAAAAGGGATAGAGGTTTCCTGTCCATTGTGACCTTTCAAGTCCCCCTAGCCCTGAAAGGCCCCCGCAAGATGTGGTTGGCAGAGACACACGGGCAGGGTTGGAGACGAGAGTTTTACATCAGGGCGGCAGATAGATCTGGATTCAGGTCCAGGCTGTGCCTCTTCCTGACTGTGTGTCATTCAGGCATACAGCATAAAATCGGAGGCCTCAGTTTATCCATCTTTGGAATGGCGATGATCATGCTCGTCTGATGATTAAATCAAGTATTCTATCAAAAGCATCTGGTACATACTGGGTGCCGACTAAACTTTCTCTCCCTTGAAGCTGGTGAGTATCATGAGCCTGTGGTTCAAAATTGCTTGCAGCTTCTACTGGGAGACAGTCTTTGGGAGCACAGTGGCCCTGGGTCAGAATCCTGCCTCCTCTGGCATGACCGTGCATGAGTCATCCAAATTCTCCAGGCCTCAGTTTCCCCATCTGGAAAATGGGAATCTTTTGGGTACCTACCCAGGAACTTCTGCTTACACCCAATGCCTAGAGCATAGTGAGCCCTCTGACAAGATCAGCAGTTTCTTTGAGCATCCTAAATCACCTCGTATGTGCTCGCCTGGCCTGCCCTTTCAAAAATAGCACATTGAACCCCCATCAAAGCCCTGCAAGGTGAAAGTTTCCACTTTATAGGAGTGGAACCGGAGGCAGCCGCATATGTGCAAGGTGGCCAAATTCACACAGGATGTGAGCGGCCGAACTGGGATGTAAATGCAGGTTGTGTGTCTCCAAATTGCACCAGCCACAGCCAGGACCGCCTCTGCTACCCAATGGGACATGATTCCTCGGCGAATGCTTTGAAAACCACACAGGTGTCAAGGAGACAGAATGCCACATTGTCTCTTGTGCCATCCCCAAACCACCTCAACGTCTCTCAAATCTGTTGGCCCCTGAAGTGGACCAAGGTCAAGCCCATGTCTGGGAGGCTGAGAGCGATAATGTGGTTGAGTTGTATTTTGGAGGTCTTCTTCAGCTGCCTGGCCCTCTCCTATGTCCACAAGTCTGGTCCGTCTCCTGGGATGGGTGGCCCTGTCAGGGGTAGACAGCAGCCTTGTTCCTGCCACTAGACAAGGCAGCCTTCTGTAAGACACTCAGGGGTCTTCTGGGGAAGGAGGCTGTCATCCTGAATGTCTTTCGAATTTGGTGTCCAGGCCTCAGGCAGTCAAGCCAGCTATTAACGTCTAGGGAGGCATCCTAGCACTCAGCTGAGAGCATGCAGAGTTGGGGAGGAGTCCTCACTAGGTGCTACATTGCCACCTTCACCACAGGTCCGTGAACAGGACAAGAGGCCTGGAGCCAGAAAGCCATTGGCTCCTCCCTATTGCCAATTGACAGAGGGTGTGACCTTGAGTTAGACGTGGCCCTTTCTGAGGTTCAGGATCCACAATGAAACAGACAAACTTCTCTGCTCTGCAGAGTTTGGACTTGACACAAGGCAGGTGTACAATTAGAGTGCCAACAGGGAAGAGATGGTTCCAACCAACCAAGTACGTTCAGGTGGATTTCAAAAGGGCCTACTGACTAAGGCAAGGAACAGATGCTGGGAGACCATACGGAAGGGTGCAGCTCCTCACCTTCCCCATGACTATGAACTGGGGCCAGAGGGGGGCTAGGGATTCTTACCTACCCTAGGCTGACAGAGGTGGGTGGAGAAGTTAGACAAAGGGGCTGGCCAAGTACGGAGGGTCCCAGGATGGGAGCCTGTGACTGCTGTCTCTTCCTGAAGCATATCGGGACAGGAACTGGTTTGATAACCTACCCCTCCCTTCCGCACTCTCCATTCTCCTTTTCCTTCCTCAGAAATCCTCTATTGCCATCTGAGCATGCTTGATACCACCTGCATGGCTGGATAAATACGCCCCTTTTCTGATTCAGTATGTATGGGCTGAGGCCTGACCATTTAGTGTTGAACCTACTCCCAGCTGCTGCTGCTGCTGACTGACCACACATGGGGCTGCTCTGGTCCAACACTCACAGTTCTCTGACAGCTCTCTTAGCTTTTTCTGCCTTGTGGCTC
The DNA here is from genome assembly GCA_033961575.1 of Aselliscus stoliczkanus. Taxonomy (NCBI): domain Eukaryota; kingdom Metazoa; phylum Chordata; class Mammalia; order Chiroptera; family Hipposideridae; genus Aselliscus; species Aselliscus stoliczkanus. The sequence continues at coordinate 75,650 of JAWWOG010000030.1, forward strand.
ATTGGCCTAGCAGCCCCTCCCGGGCAGGATTTTCTGACTCCATTTCTTTAGCTCTCCATACTTTGCACTCTGTATCTGGGGGGCCACTGCCTCCTGCCAGGCTGAATTCAACCCACTTGCATCATAGACTACCTATCTCGGTTGCCTGCTGTCCAGATACATCCTGGCCATGGCTTGGCAGTCCTTGACTGGAGGCTGACGCTGAGTTGGAGGTCAGCATGCAGGCAGTTTGTGATGGTGTGTGCTTGGGCCAAAACCAGAGGACATGTATGTGGGAAAGCAATCAGGAGTGAGGAGAGGCAGAAGTTGGGCTATGAGGTGATCTCCCTTGTCAGCAAGCACCCTGGGGAGTTCCAAGAGGATGTCAACTTCAGAGCTGTTCTGGGTTTTGGCAAGTATGTTGGATCTTTACATCCCGTGAGTATCAGGCACTGGATGGCATGCCACCATGCGGGAGGTTCTCTGGACCGCTACGGTGGCCCCTGTGCCTAAAGGACAGCAATTCTCTCATCACTGGTGGCCGGCAGTCCTGATGGGATCTGATTGGCACGTGACAGCATCCACCCTGACATCAGAACCCGTCCAAAGAACCATGGAGCGGTCATAGGCCTTCTCATGGCCACCACTGCCCTGTCCAAACCAACTCTGTGTCCCTGAGCCCCGTACCCAAAAGTCGCCTGTTACACTTCTAATGCGCAGCTGCACATTAGAAAAGAAAATATGATGACAGGAAAGGGAACTCTGACCCAAACCATTCTAACACATTGGGGTCTTGGAAAGGTGGCTTCAGGGTAACTAGAAACCTACAGGAGCTCATCAGATATATAGCACGTGTATTTGGTGTCCAAAGATAACCCTGTAAAACCACGCCATGCGTTTGGAGGACATTTCCCATTTCGTTTCGATCCAGGTGAGGTATGGAAATTGGCTTGTATCCACATGCCACCATCTGAAGTATATCTTGCCCCTTTGTTCAGCTCATACCTGTTTCGCCTATGGAATCCTCACAGGGCAGTCTTGAGAGGTGAATGTGGGTTTCAACCCCATTTCACCTATGAGGAAACTGATGCCTGAAGTCCTCCAGTTCATGGCAGACCTGGAGTTAGACATGGACCTCATGTCTCTCAAACTCATGTGGTTTAGGCAGTGCACTTGTTCCTCGCTCTGTCAGCTGCCCATGGTGTGCTGGGTCTCATTTGAGGGCTCAGCCTAGGGTTTCCATAATCCTGCAGACCGCCCTGAACACTGGGCTATGTTTATTCCCTTTGGGGGCTTAGAGGGTGTGAACACAGCACAGTGTTGGGGGGCTGAGAGGATTATCCAGTTGATGTGGCACCTGGTAGTATTCGAGGTTGACAGCATTAGGGTACCTGGTTGCGGGTAGGTTGCAGGCATGAGGAGTGGAGTACACAGAGCAGGCCTGGGAGGCCCAGGAGCCCTGTTGCAGGCTTTGCAGGTTAGCCTGGATTGCCCTGCTGAACTCCCTCCTGATGGTATGGTCTTTACCTATTTGCAGATGGAGCTGAAGTGATGGCAGGAGGGTGGGGATGGTTTCCGAAGGGTTGCAGGGTAGGTCTGGAGGTGGGGTGGACAGGTGCTCACAGGTCTGATGTGGAGGCATGGGGTCTGGTCGAACCAGACCCAGAGGTCAGGGAGGCTCTGACTTGCGGTTGGGTGGGAAGCTTTGGTTGCTCAATAGAGCTCCAGGGCCCCTTAGTGACCGCCTCCTCACCTAACTGATGCTCGTGAACATCAGCTGGGGGCCAGGCAGTCATCCGTCACGTCACTCTTGGCTCAGGAATCACTACTGTTTGTTAACTTGCTACTAGGTGCCAGGTACTGTTGTCACAATCTCAATCAAGCCTCACGTTTCCTCTGTGAGCTAGGGGGCTGTTAGCATCCAGCCCATTTTGGAGATGGGGAAACTGGTCCAGCATCATTTGGATAGTGAGCTACCAAGGATTTGACCCCGGAAATGGGATTCCATGTTCCAGGTGCATAGCCCCTCTCAGCTGCGTCCTGACATCCTGTCCCTAGAGCTAATCAGCTGGTCCCAAAAGAAGTAAGCTCCGGATCATTGGAGATTGGTGAGCATCTTTTGTAGGACTCCTGGAATTGGATGCTGAAAAGGGATAGAGGTTTCCTGTCCATTGTGACCTTTCAAGTCCCCCTAGCCCTGAAAGGCCCCCGCAAGATGTGGTTGGCAGAGACACACGGGCAGGGTTGGAGACGAGAGTTTTACATCAGGGCGGCAGATAGATCTGGATTCAGGTCCAGGCTGTGCCTCTTCCTGACTGTGTGTCATTCAGGCATACAGCATAAAATCGGAGGCCTCAGTTTATCCATCTTTGGAATGGCGATGATCATGCTCGTCTGATGATTAAATCAAGTATTCTATCAAAAGCATCTGGTACATACTGGGTGCCGACTAAACTTTCTCTCCCTTGAAGCTGGTGAGTATCATGAGCCTGTGGTTCAAAATTGCTTGCAGCTTCTACTGGGAGACAGTCTTTGGGAGCACAGTGGCCCTGGGTCAGAATCCTGCCTCCTCTGGCATGACCGTGCATGAGTCATCCAAATTCTCCAGGCCTCAGTTTCCCCATCTGGAAAATGGGAATCTTTTGGGTACCTACCCAGGAACTTCTGCTTACACCCAATGCCTAGAGCATAGTGAGCCCTCTGACAAGATCAGCAGTTTCTTTGAGCATCCTAAATCACCTCGTATGTGCTCGCCTGGCCTGCCCTTTCAAAAATAGCACATTGAACCCCCATCAAAGCCCTGCAAGGTGAAAGTTTCCACTTTATAGGAGTGGAACCGGAGGCAGCCGCATATGTGCAAGGTGGCCAAATTCACACAGGATGTGAGCGGCCGAACTGGGATGTAAATGCAGGTTGTGTGTCTCCAAATTGCACCAGCCACAGCCAGGACCGCCTCTGCTACCCAATGGGACATGATTCCTCGGCGAATGCTTTGAAAACCACACAGGTGTCAAGGAGACAGAATGCCACATTGTCTCTTGTGCCATCCCCAAACCACCTCAACGTCTCTCAAATCTGTTGGCCCCTGAAGTGGACCAAGGTCAAGCCCATGTCTGGGAGGCTGAGAGCGATAATGTGGTTGAGTTGTATTTTGGAGGTCTTCTTCAGCTGCCTGGCCCTCTCCTATGTCCACAAGTCTGGTCCGTCTCCTGGGATGGGTGGCCCTGTCAGGGGTAGACAGCAGCCTTGTTCCTGCCACTAGACAAGGCAGCCTTCTGTAAGACACTCAGGGGTCTTCTGGGGAAGGAGGCTGTCATCCTGAATGTCTTTCGAATTTGGTGTCCAGGCCTCAGGCAGTCAAGCCAGCTATTAACGTCTAGGGAGGCATCCTAGCACTCAGCTGAGAGCATGCAGAGTTGGGGAGGAGTCCTCACTAGGTGCTACATTGCCACCTTCACCACAGGTCCGTGAACAGGACAAGAGGCCTGGAGCCAGAAAGCCATTGGCTCCTCCCTATTGCCAATTGACAGAGGGTGTGACCTTGAGTTAGACGTGGCCCTTTCTGAGGTTCAGGATCCACAATGAAACAGACAAACTTCTCTGCTCTGCAGAGTTTGGACTTGACACAAGGCAGGTGTACAATTAGAGTGCCAACAGGGAAGAGATGGTTCCAACCAACCAAGTACGTTCAGGTGGATTTCAAAAGGGCCTACTGACTAAGGCAAGGAACAGATGCTGGGAGACCATACGGAAGGGTGCAGCTCCTCACCTTCCCCATGACTATGAACTGGGGCCAGAGGGGGGCTAGGGATTCTTACCTACCCTAGGCTGACAGAGGTGGGTGGAGAAGTTAGACAAAGGGGCTGGCCAAGTACGGAGGGTCCCAGGATGGGAGCCTGTGACTGCTGTCTCTTCCTGAAGCATATCGGGACAGGAACTGGTTTGATAACCTACCCCTCCCTTCCGCACTCTCCATTCTCCTTTTCCTTCCTCAGAAATCCTCTATTGCCATCTGAGCATGCTTGATACCACCTGCATGGCTGGATAAATACGCCCCTTTTCTGATTCAGTATGTATGGGCTGAGGCCTGACCATTTAGTGTTGAACCTACTCCCAGCTGCTGCTGCTGCTGACTGACCACACATGGGGCTGCTCTGGTCCAACACTCACAGTTCTCTGACAGCTCTCTTAGCTTTTTCTGCCTTGTGGCTCATTGGCCTAGCAGCCCCTCCCGGGCAGGATTTTCTGACTCCATTTCTTTAGCTCTCCATACTTTGCACTCTGTATCTGGGGGGCCACTGCCTCCTGCCAGGCTGAATTCAACCCACTTGCATCATAGACTACCTATCTCGGTTGCCTGCTGTCCAGATACATCCTGGCCATGGCTTGGCAGTCCTTGACTGGAGGCTGACGCTGAGTTGGAGGTCAGCATGCAGGCAGTTTGTGATGGTGTGTGCTTGGGCCAAAACCAGAGGACATGTATGTGGGAAAGCAATCAGGAGTGAGGAGAGGCAGAAGTTGGGCTATGAGGTGATCTCCCTTGTCAGCAAGCACCCTGGGGAGTTCCAAGAGGATGTCAACTTCAGAGCTGTTCTGGGTTTTGGCAAGTATGTTGGATCTTTACATCCCGTGAGTATCAGGCACTGGATGGCATGCCACCATGCGGGAGGTTCTCTGGACCGCTACGGTGGCCCCTGTGCCTAAAGGACAGCAATTCTCTCATCACTGGTGGCCGGCAGTCCTGATGGGATCTGATTGGCACGTGACAGCATCCACCCTGACATCAGAACCCGTCCAAAGAACCATGGAGCGGTCATAGGCCTTCTCATGGCCACCACTGCCCTGTCCAAACCAACTCTGTGTCCCTGAGCCCCGTACCCAAAATTCGCCTGTTACACTTCTAATGCGCAGCTGCACATTAGAAAAGAAAATATGATGACAGGAAAGGGAACTCTGACCCAAACCATTCTAACACATTGGGGTCTTGGAAAGGTGGCTTCAGGGTAACTAGAAACCTACAGGAGCTCATCAGATATATAGCACGTGTATTTGGTGTCCAAAGATAACCCTGTAAAACCACGCCATGCGTTTGGAGGACATTTCCCATTTCGTTTCGATCCAGGTGAGGTATGGAAATTGGCTTGTATCCACATGCCACCATCTGAAGTATATCTTGCCCCTTTGTTCAGCTCATACCTGTTTCGCCTATGGAATCCTCACAGGGCAGTCTTGAGAGGTGAATGTGGGTTTCAACCCCATTTCACCTATGAGGAAACTGATGCCTGAAGTCCTCCAGTTCATGGCAGACCTGGAGTTAGACATGGACCTCATGTCTCTCAAACTCATGTGGTTTAGGCAGTGCACTTGTTCCTCGCTCTGTCAGCTGCCCATGGTGTGCTGGGTCTCATTTGAGGGCTCAGCCTAGGGTTTCCATAATCCTGCAGACCGCCCTGAACACTGGGCTATGTTTATTCCCTTTGGGGGCTTAGAGGGTGTGAACACAGCACAGTGTTGGGGTCTGAGAGGATTATCCAGTTGATGTGGCACCTGGTAGTATTCGAGGTTGACAGCATTAGGGTACCTGGTTGCGGGTAGGTTGCAGGCATGAGGAGTGGAGTACACAGAGCAGGCCTGGGAGGCCCAGGAGCCCTGTTGCAGGCTTTGCAGGTTAGCCTGGATTGCCCTGCTGAACTCCCTCCTGATGGTATGGTCTTTACCTATTTGCAGATGGAGCTGAAGTGATGGCAGGAGGGTGGGGATGGTTTCCGAAGGGTTGCAGGGTAGGTCTGGAGGTGGGGTGGACAGGTGCTCACAGGTCTGATGTGGAGGCATGGGGTCTGGTCGAACCAGACCCAGAGGTCAGGGAGGCTCTGACTTGCGGTTGGGTGGGAAGCTTTGGTTGCTCAATAGAGCTCCAGGGCCCCTTAGTGACCGCCTCCTCACCTAACTGATGCTCGTGAACATCAGCTGGGGGCCAGGCAGTCATCCGTCACGTCACTCTTGGCTCAGGAATCACTACTGTTTGTTAACTTGCTACTAGGTGCCAGGTACTGTTGTCACAATCTCAATCAAGCCTCACGTTTCCTCTGTGAGCTAGGGGGCTGTTAGCATCCAGCCCATTTTGGAGATGGGGAAACTGGTCCAGCATCATTTGGATAGTGAGCTACCAAGGATTTGACCCCGGAAATGGGATTCCATGTTCCAGGTGCATAGCCCCTCTCAGCTGCGTCCTGACATCCTGTCCCTAGAGCTAATCAGCTGGTCCCAAAAGAAGTAAGCTCCGGATCATTGGAGATTGGTGAGCATCTTTTGTAGGACTCCTGGAATTGGATGCTGAAAAGGGATAGAGGTTTCCTGTCCATTGTGACCTTTCAAGTCCCCCTAGCCCTGAAAGGCCCCCGCAAGATGTGGTTGGCAGAGACACACGGGCAGGGTTGGAGACGAGAGTTTTACATCAGGGCGGCAGATAGATCTGGATTCAGGTCCAGGCTGTGCCTCTTCCTGACTGTGTGTCATTCAGGCATACAGCATAAAATCGGAGGCCTCAGTTTATCCATCTTTGGAATGGCGATGATCATGCTCGTATGATGATTAAATCAAGTATTCTATCAAAAGCATCTGGTACATACTGGGTGCCGACTAAACTTTCTCTCCCTTGAAGCTGGTGAGTATCATGAGCCTGTGGTTCAAAATTGCTTGCAGCTTCTACTGGGAGACAGTCTTTGGGAGCACAGTGGCCCTGGGTCAGAATCCTGCCTCCTCTGGCATGACCGTGCATGAGTCATCCAAATTCTCCAGGCCTCAGTTTCCCCATCTGGAAAATGGGAATCTTTTGGGTACCTACCCAGGAACTTCTGCTTACACCCAATGCCTAGAGCATAGTGAGCCCTCTGACAAGATCAGCAGTTTCTTTGAGCATCCTAAATCACCTCGTATGTGCTCGCCTGGCCTGCCCTTTCAAAAATAGCACATTGAACCCCCATCAAAGCCCTGCAAGGTGAAAGTTTCCACTTTATAGGAGTGGAACCGGAGGCAGCCGCATATGTGCAAGGTGGCCAAATTCACACAGGATGTGAGCGGCCGAACTGGGATGTAAATGCAGGTTGTGTGTCTCCAAATTGCACCAGCCACAGCCAGGACCGCCTCTGCTACCCAATGGGACATGATTCCTCGGCGAATGCTTTGAAAACCACACAGGTGTCAAGGAGACAGAATGCCACATTGTCTCTTGTGCCATCCCCAAACCACCTCAACGTCTCTCAAATCTGTTGGCCCCTGAAGTGGACCAAGGTCAAGCCCATGTCTGGGAGGCTGAGAGCGATAATGTGGTTGAGTTGTATTTTGGAGGTCTTCTTCAGCTGCCTGGCCCTCTCCTATGTCCACAAGTCTGGTCCGTCTCCTGGGATGGGTGGCCCTGTCAGGGGTAGACAGCAGCCTTGTTCCTGCCACTAGACAAGGCAGCCTTCTGTAAGACACTCAGGGGTCTTCTGGGGAAGGAGGCTGTCATCCTGAATGTCTTTCGAATTTGGTGTCCAGGCCTCAGGCAGTCAAGCCAGCTATTAACGTCTAGGGAGGCATCCTAGCACTCAGCTGAGAGCATGCAGAGTTGGGGAGGAGTCCTCACTAGGTGCTACATTGCCACCTTCACCACAGGTCCGTGAACAGGACAAGAGGCCTGGAGCCAGAAAGCCATTGGCTCCTCCCTATTGCCAATTGACAGAGGGTGTGACCTTGAGTTAGACGTGGCCCTTTCTGAGGTTCAGGATCCACAATGAAACAGACAAACTTCTCTGCTCTGCAGAGTTTGGACTTGACACAAGGCAGGTGTACAATTAGAGTGCCAACAGGGAAGAGATGGTTCCAACCAACCAAGTACGTTCAGGTGGATTTCAAAAGGGCCTACTGACTAAGGCAAGGAACAGATGCTGGGAGACCATACGGAAGGGTGCAGCTCCTCACCTTCCCCATGACTATGAACTGGGGCCAGAGGGGGGCTAGGGATTCTTACCTACCCTAGGCTGACAGAGGTGGGTGGAGAAGTTAGACAAAGGGGCTGGCCAAGTACGGAGGGTCCCAGGATGGGAGCCTGTGACTGCTGTCTCTTCCTGAAGCATATCGGGACAGGAACTGGTTTGATAACCTACCCCCTCCCTTCCGCACTCTCCATTCTCCTTTTCCTTCCTCAGAAATCCTCTATTGCCATCTGAGCATGCTTGATACCACCTGCATGGCTGGATAAATACGCCCCTTTTCTGATTCAGTATGTATGGGCTGAGGCCTGACCATTTAGTGTTGAACCTACTCCCAGCTGCTGCTGCTGCTGACTGACCACACATGGGGCTGCTCTGGTCCAACACTCACAGTTCTCTGACAGCTCTCTTAGCTTTTTCTGCCTTGTGGCTCATTGGCCTAGCAGCCCCTCCCGGGCAGGATTTTCTGACTCCATTTCTTTAGCTCTCCATACTTTGCACTCTGTATCTGGGGGGCCACTGCCTCCTGCCAGGCTGAATTCAACCCACTTGCATCATAGACTACCTATCTCGGTTGCCTGCTGTCCAGATACATCCTGGCCATGGCTTGGCAGTCCTTGACTGGAGGCTGACGCTGAGTTGGAGGTCAGCATGCAGGCAGTTTGTGATGGTGTGTGCTTGGGCCAAAACCAGAGGACATGTATGTGGGAAAGCAATCAGGAGTGAGGAGAGGCAGAAGTTGGGCTATGAGGTGATCTCCCTTGTCAGCAAGCACCCTGGGGAGTTCCAAGAGGATGTCAACTTCAGAGCTGTTCTGGGTTTTGGCAAGTATGTTGGATCTTTACATCCCGTGAGTATCAGGCACTGGATGGCATGCCACCATGCGGGAGGTTCTCTGGACCGCTACGGTGGCCCCTGTGCCTAAAGGACAGCAATTCTCTCATCACTGGTGGCCGGCAGTCCTGATGGGATCTGATTGGCACGTGACAGCATCCACCCTGACATCAGAACCCGTCCAAAGAACCATGGAGCGGTCATAGGCCTTCTCATGGCCACCACTGCCCTGTCCAAACCAACTCTGTGTCCCTGAGCCCCGTACCCAAAAGTCGCCTGTTACACTTCTAATGCGCAGCTGCACATTAGAAAAGAAAATATGATGACAGGAAAGGGAACTCTGACCCAAACCATTCTAACACATTGGGGTCTTGGAAAGGTGGCTTCAGGGTAACTAGAAACCTACAGGAGCTCATCAGATATATAGCACGTGTATTTGGTGTCCAAAGATAACCCTGTAAAACCACGCCATGCGTTTGGAGGACATTTCCCATTTCGTTTCGATCCAGGTGAGGTATGGAAATTGGCTTGTATCCACATGCCACCATCTGAAGTATATCTTGCCCCTTTGTTCAGCTCATACCTGTTTCGCCTATGGAATCCTCACAGGGCAGTCTTGAGAGGTGAATGTGGGTTTCAACCCCATTTCACCTATGAGGAAACTGATGCCTGAAGTCCTCCAGTTCATGGCAGACCTGGAGTTAGACATGGACCTCATGTCTCTCAAACTCATGTGGTTTAGGCAGTGCACTTGTTCCTCGCTCTGTCAGCTGCCCATGGTGTGCTGGGTCTCATTTGAGGGCTCAGCCTAGGGTTTCCATAATCCTGCAGACCGCCCTGAACACTGGGCTATGTTTATTCCCTTTGGGGGCTTAGAGGGTGTGAACACAGCACAGTGTTGGGGTCTGAGAGGATTATCCAGTTGATGTGGCACCTGGTAGTATTCGAGGTTGACAGCATTAGGGTACCTGGTTGCGGGTAGGTTGCAGGCATGAGGAGTGGAGTACACAGAGCAGGCCTGGGAGGCCCAGGAGCCCTGTTGCAGGCTTTGCAGGTTAGCCTGGATTGCCCTGCTGAACTCCCTCCTGATGGTATGGTCTTTACCTATTTGCAGATGGAGCTGAAGTGATGGCAGGAGGGTGGGGATGGTTTCCGAAGGGTTGCAGGGTAGGTCTGGAGGTGGGGTGGACAGGTGCTCACAGGTCTGATGTGGAGGCATGGGGTCTGGTCGAACCAGACCCAGAGGTCAGGGAGGCTCTGACTTGCGGTTGGGTGGGAAGCTTTGGTTGCTCAATAGAGCTCCAGGGCCCCTTAGTGACCGCCTCCTCACCTAACTGATGCTCGTGAACATCAGCTGGGGGCCAGGCAGTCATCCGTCACGTCACTCTTGGCTCAGGAATCACTACTGTTTGTTAACTTGCTACTAGGTGCCAGGTACTGTTGTCACAATCTCAATCAAGCCTCACGTTTCCTCTGTGAGCTAGGGGGCTGTTAGCATCCAGCCCATTTTGGAGATGGGGAAACTGGTCCAGCATCATTTGGATAGTGAGCTACCAAGGATTTGACCCCGGAAATGGGATTCCATGTTCCAGGTGCATAGCCCCTCTCAGCTGCGTCCTGACATCCTGTCCCTAGAGCTAATCAGCTGGTCCCAAAAGAAGTAAGCTCCGGATCATTGGAGATTGGTGAGCATCTTTTGTAGGACTCCTGGAATTGGATGCTGAAAAGGGATAGAGGTTTCCTGTCCATTGTGACCTTTCAAGTCCCCCTAGCCCTGAAAGGCCCCCGCAAGATGTGGTTGGCAGAGACACACGGGCAGGGTTGGAGACGAGAGTTTTACATCAGGGCGGCAGATAGATCTGGATTCAGGTCCAGGCTGTGCCTCTTCCTGACTGTGTGTCATTCAGGCATACAGCATAAAATCGGAGGCCTCAGTTTATCCATCTTTGGAATGGCGATGATCATGCTCGTCTGATGATTAAATCAAGTATTCTATCAAAAGCATCTGGTACATACTGGGTGCCGACTAAACTTTCTCTCCCTTGAAGCTGGTGAGTATCATGAGCCTGTGGTTCAAAATTGCTTGCAGCTTCTACTGGGAGACAGTCTTTGGGAGCACAGTGGCCCTGGGTCAGAATCCTGCCTCCTCTGGCATGACCGTGCATGAGTCATCCAAATTCTCCAGGCCTCAGTTTCCCCATCTGGAAAATGGGAATCTTTTGGGTACCTACCCAGGAACTTCTGCTTACACCCAATGCCTAGAGCATAGTGAGCCCTCTGACAAGATCAGCAGTTTCTTTGAGCATCCTAAATCACCTCGTATGTGCTCGCCTGGCCTGCCCTTTCAAAAATAGCACATTGAACCCCCATCAAAGCCCTGCAAGGTGAAAGTTTCCACTTTATAGGAGTGGAACCGGAGGCAGCCGCATATGTGCAAGGTGGCCAAATTCACACAGGATGTGAGCGGCCGAACTGGGATGTAAATGCAGGTTGTGTGTCTCCAAATTGCACCAGCCACAGCCAGGACCGCCTCTGCTACCCAATGGGACATGATTCCTCGGCGAATGCTTTGAAAACCACACAGGTGTCAAGGAGACAGAATGCCACATTGTCTCTTGTGCCATCCCCAAACCACCTCAACGTCTCTCAAATCTGTTGGCCCCTGAAGTGGACCAAGGTCAAGCCCATGTCTGGGAGGCTGAGAGCGATAATGTGGTTGAGTTGTATTTTGGAGGTCTTCTTCAGCTGCCTGGCCCTCTCCTATGTCCACAAGTCTGGTCCGTCTCCTGGGATGGGTGGCCCTGTCAGGGGTAGACAGCAGCCTTGTTCCTGCCACTAGACAAGGCAGCCTTCTGTAAGACACTCAGGGGTCTTCTGGGGAAGGAGGCTGTCATCCTGAATGTCTTTCGAATTTGGTGTCCAGGCCTCAGGCAGTCAAGCCAGCTATTAACGTCTAGGGAGGCATCCTAGCACTCAGCTGAGAGCATGCAGAGTTGGGGAGGAGTCCTCACTAGGTGCTACATTGCCACCTTCACCACAGGTCCGTGAACAGGACAAGAGGCCTGGAGCCAGAAAGCCATTGGCTCCTCCCTATTGCCAATTGACAGAGGGTGTGACCTTGAGTTAGACGTGGCCCTTTCTGAGGTTCAGGATCCACAATGAAACAGACAAACTTCTCTGCTCTGCAGAGTTTGGACTTGACACAAGGCAGGTGTACAATTAGAGTGCCAACAGGGAAGAGATGGTTCCAACCAACCAAGTACGTTCAGGTGGATTTCAAAAGGGCCTACTGACTAAGGCAAGGAACAGATGCTGGGAGACCATACGGAAGGGTGCAGCTCCTCACCTTCCCCATGACTATGAACTGGGGCCAGAGGGGGGCTAGGGATTCTTACCTACCCTAGGCTGACAGAGGTGGGTGGAGAAGTTAGACAAAGGGGCTGGCCAAGTACGGAGGGTCCCAGGATGGGAGCCTGTGACTGCTGTCTCTTCCTGAAGCATATCGGGACAGGAACTGGTTTGATAACCTACCCCTCCCTTCCGCACTCTCCATTCTCCTTTTCCTTCCTCAGAAATCCTCTATTGCCATCTGAGCATGCTTGATACCACCTGCATGGCTGGATAAACACGCCCCTTTTCTGATTCAGTATGTATGGGCTGAGGCCTGACCATTTAGTGTTGAACCTACTCCCAGCTGCTGCTGCTGCTGACTGACCACACATGGGGCTGCTCTGGTCCAACACTCACAGTTCTCTGACAGCTCTCTTAGCTTTTTCTGCCTTGTGGCTCATTGGCCTAGCAGCCCCTCCCGGGCAGGATTTTCTGACTCCATTTCTTTAGCTCTCCATACTTTGCACTCTGTATCTGGGGGGCCACTGCCTCCTGCCAGGCTGAATTCAACCCACTTGCATCATAGACTACCTATCTCGGTTGCCTGCTGTCCAGATACATCCTGGCCATGGCTTGGCAGTCCTTGACTGGAGGCTGACGCTGAGTTGGAGGTCAGCATGCAGGCAGTTTGTGATGGTGTGTGCTTGGGCCAAAACCAGAGGACATGTATGTGGGAAAGCAATCAGGAGTGAGGAGAGGCAGAAGTTGGGCTATGAGGTGATCTCCCTTGTCAGCAAGCACCCTGGGGAGTTCCAAGAGGATGTCAACTTCAGAGCTGTTCTGGGTTTTGGCAAGTATGTTGGATCTTTACATCCCGTGAGTATCAGGCACTGGATGGCATGCCACCATGCGGGAGGTTCTCTGGACCGCTACGGTGGCCCCTGTGCCTAAAGGACAGCAATTCTCTCATCACTGGTGGCCGGCAGTCCTGATGGGATCTGATTGGCACGTGACAGCATCCACCCTGACATCAGAACCCGTCCAAAGAACCATGGAGCGGTCATAGGCCTTCTCATGGCCACCACTGCCCTGTCCAAACCAACTCTGTGTCCCTGAGCCCCGTACCCAAAATTCGCCTGTTACACTTCTAATGCGCAGCTGCACATTAGAAAAGAAAATATGATGACAGGAAAGGGAACTCTGACCCAAACCATTCTAACACATTGGGGTCTTGGAAAGGTGGCTTCAGGGTAACTAGAAACCTACAGGAGCTCATCAGATATATAGCACGTGTATTTGGTGTCCAAAGATAACCCTGTAAAACCACGCCATGCGTTTGGAGGACATTTCCCATTTCGTTTCGATCCAGGTGAGGTATGGAAATTGGCTTGTATCCACATGCCACCATCTGAAGTATATCTTGCCCCTTTGTTCAGCTCATACCTGTTTCGCCTATGGAATCCTCACAGGGCAGTCTTGAGAGGTGAATGTGGGTTTCAACCCCATTTCACCTATGAGGAAACTGATGCCTGAAGTCCTCCAGTTCATGGCAGACCTGGAGTTAGACATGGACCTCATGTCTCTCAAACTCATGTGGTTTAGGCAGTGCACTTGTTCCTCGCTCTGTCAGCTGCCCATGGTGTGCTGGGTCTCATTTGAGGGCTCAGCCTAGGGTTTCCATAATCCTGCAGACCGCCCTGAACACTGGGCTATGTTTATTCCCTTTGGGGGCTTAGAGGGTGTGAACACAGCACAGTGTTGGGGGCTGAGAGGATTATCCAGTTGATGTGGCACCTGGTAGTATTCGAGGTTGACAGCATTAGGGTACCTGGTTGCGGGTAGGTTGCAGGCATGAGGAGTGGAGTACACAGAGCAGGCCTGGGAGGCCCAGGAGCCCTGTTGCAGGCTTTGCAGGTTAGCCTGGATTGCCCTGCTGAACTCCCTCCTGATGGTATGGTCTTTACCTATTTGCAGATGGAGCTGAAGTGATGGCAGGAGGGTGGGGATGGTTTCCGAAGGGTTGCAGGGTAGGTCTGGAGGTGGGGTGGACAGGTGCTCACAGGTCTGATGTGGAGGCATGGGGTCTGGTCGAACCAGACCCAGAGGTCAGGGAGGCTCTGACTTGCGGTTGGGTGGGAAGCTTTGGTTGCTCAATAGAGCTCCAGGGCCCCTTAGTGACCGCCTCCTCACCTAACTGATGCTCGTGAACATCAGCTGGGGGCCAGGCAGTCATCCGTCACGTCACTCTTGGCTCAGGAATCACTACTGTTTGTTAACTTGCTACTAGGTGCCAGGTACTGTTGTCACAATCTCAATCAAGCCTCACGTTTCCTCTGTGAGCTAGGGGGCTGTTAGCATCCAGCCCATTTTGGAGATGGGGAAACTGGTCCAGCATCATTTGGATAGTGAGCTACCAAGGATTTGACCCCGGAAATGGGATTCCATGTTCCAGGTGCATAGCCCCTCTCAGCTGCGTCCTGACATCCTGTCCCTAGAGCTAATCAGCTGGTCCCAAAAGAAGTAAGCTCCGGATCATTGGAGATTGGTGAGCATCTTTTGTAGGACTCCTGGAATTGGATGCTGAAAAGGGATAGAGGTTTCCTGTCCATTGTGACCTTTCAAGTCCCCCTAGCCCTGAAAGGCCCCCGCAAGATGTGGTTGGCAGAGACACACGGGCAGGGTTGGAGACGAGAGTTTTACATCAGGGCGGCAGATAGATCTGGATTCAGGTCCAGGCTGTGCCTCTTCCTGACTGTGTGTCATTCAGGCATACAGCATAAAATCGGAGGCCTCAGTTTATCCATCTTTGGAATGGCGATGATCATGCTCGTATGATGATTAAATCAAGTATTCTATCAAAAGCATCTGGTACATACTGGGTGCCGACTAAACTTTCTCTCCCTTGAAGCTGGTGAGTATCATGAGCCTGTGGTTCAAAATTGCTTGCAGCTTCTACTGGGAGACAGTCTTTGGGAGCACAGTGGCCCTGGGTCAGAATCCTGCCTCCTCTGGCATGACCGTGCATGAGTCATCCAAATTCTCCAGGCCTCAGTTTCCCCATCTGGAAAATGGGAATCTTTTGGGTACCTACCCAGGAACTTCTGCTTACACCCAATGCCTAGAGCATAGTGAGCCCTCTGACAAGATCAGCAGTTTCTTTGAGCATCCTAAATCACCTCGTATGTGCTCGCCTGGCCTGCCCTTTCAAAAATAGCACATTGAACCCCCATCAAAGCCCTGCAAGGTGAAAGTTTCCACTTTATAGGAGTGGAACCGGAGGCAGCCGCATATGTGCAAGGTGGCCAAATTCACACAGGATGTGAGCGGCCGAACTGGGATGTAAATGCAGGTTGTGTGTCTCCAAATTGCACCAGCCACAGCCAGGACCGCCTCTGCTACCCAATGGGACATGATTCCTCGGCGAATGCTTTGAAAACCACACAGGTGTCAAGGAGACAGAATGCCACATTGTCTCTTGTGCCATCCCCAAACCACCTCAACGTCTCTCAAATCTGTTGGCCCCTGAAGTGGACCAAGGTCAAGCCCATGTCTGGGAGGCTGAGAGCGATAATGTGGTTGAGTTGTATTTTGGAGGTCTTCTTCAGCTGCCTGGCCCTCTCCTATGTCCACAAGTCTGGTCCGTCTCCTGGGATGGGTGGCCCTGTCAGGGGTAGACAGCAGCCTTGTTCCTGCCACTAGACAAGGCAGCCTTCTGTAAGACACTCAGGGGTCTTCTGGGGAAGGAGGCTGTCATCCTGAATGTCTTTCGAATTTGGTGTCCAGGCCTCAGGCAGTCAAGCCAGCTATTAACGTCTAGGGAGGCATCCTAGCACTCAGCTGAGAGCATGCAGAGTTGGGGAGGAGTCCTCACTAGGTGCTACATTGCCACCTTCACCACAGGTCCGTGAACAGGACAAGAGGCCTGGAGCCAGAAAGCCATTGGCTCCTCCCTATTGCCAATTGACAGAGGGTGTGACCTTGAGTTAGACGTGGCCCTTTCTGAGGTTCAGGATCCACAATGAAACAGACAAACTTCTCTGCTCTGCAGAGTTTGGACTTGACACAAGGCAGGTGTACAATTAGAGTGCCAACAGGGAAGAGATGGTTCCAACCAACCAAGTACGTTCAGGTGGATTTCAAAAGGGCCTACTGACTAAGGCAAGGAACAGATGCTGGGAGACCATACGGAAGGGTGCAGCTCCTCACCTTCCCCATGACTATGAACTGGGGCCAGAGGGGGGCTAGGGATTCTTACCTACCCTAGGCTGACAGAGGTGGGTGGAGAAGTTAGACAAAGGGGCTGGCCAAGTACGGAGGGTCCCAGGATGGGAGCCTGTGACTGCTGTCTCTTCCTGAAGCATATCGGGACAGGAACTGGTTTGATAACCTACCCCTCCCTTCCGCACTCTCCATTCTCCTTTTCCTTCCTCAGAAATCCTCTATTGCCATCTGAGCATGCTTGATACCACCTGCATGGCTGGATAAATACGCCCCTTTTCTGATTCAGTATGTATGGGCTGAGGCCTGACCATTTAGTGTTGAACCTACTCCCAGCTGCTGCTGCTGCTGACTGACCACACATGGGGCTGCTCTGGTCCAACACTCACAGTTCTCTGACAGCTCTCTTAGCTTTTTCTGCCTTGTGGCTCATTGGCCTAGCAGCCCCTCCCGGGCAGGATTTTCTGACTCCATTTCTTTAGCTCTCCATACTTTGCACTCTGTATCTGGGGGGCCACTGCCTCCTGCCAGGCTGAATTCAACCCACTTGCATCATATACTACCTATCTCGGTTGCCTGCTGTCCAGATACATCCTGGCCATGGCTTGGCAGTCCTTGACTGGAGGCTGACGCTGAGTTGGAGGTCAGCATGCAGGCAGTTTGTGATGGTGTGTGCTTGGGCCAAAACCAGAGGACATGTATGTGGGAAAGCAATCAGGAGTGAGGAGAGGCAGAAGTTGGGCTATGAGGTGATCTCCCTTGTCAGCAAGCACCCTGGGGAGTTCCAAGAGGATGTCAACTTCAGAGCTGTTCTGGGTTTTGGCAAGTATGTTGGATCTTTACATCCCGTGAGTATCAGGCACTGGATGGCATGCCACCATGCGGGAGGTTCTCTGGACCGCTACGGTGGCCCCTGTGCCTAAAGGACAGCAATTCTCTCATCACTGGTGGCCGGCAGTCCTGATGGGATCTGATTGGCACGTGACAGCATCCACCCTGACATCAGAACCCGTCCAAAGAACCATGGAGCGGTCATAGGCCTTCTCATGGCCACCACTGCCCTGTCCAAACCAACTCTGTGTCCCTGAGCCCCGTACCCAAAATTCGCCTGTTACACTTCTAATGCGCAGCTGCACATTAGAAAAGAAAATATGATGACAGGAAAGGGAACTCTGACCCAAACCATTCTAACACATTGGGGTCTTGGAAAGGTGGCTTCAGGGTAACTAGAAACCTACAGGAGCTCATCAGATATATAGCACGTGTATTTGGTGTCCAAAGATAACCCTGTAAAACCACGCCATGCGTTTGGAGGACATTTCCCATTTCGTTTCGATCCAGGTGAGGTATGGAAATTGGCTTGTATCCACATGCCACCATCTGAAGTATATCTTGCCCCTTTGTTCAGCTCATACCTGTTTCGCCTATGGAATCCTCACAGGGCAGTCTTGAGAGGTGAATGTGGGTTTCAACCCCATTTCACCTATGAGGAAACTGATGCCTGAAGTCCTCCAGTTCATGGCAGACCTGGAGTTAGACATGGACCTCATGTCTCTCAAACTCATGTGGTTTAGGCAGTGCACTTGTTCCTCGCTCTGTCAGCTGCCCATGGTGTGCTGGGTCTCATTTGAGGGCTCAGCCTAGGGTTTCCATAATCCTGCAGACCGCCCTGAACACTGGGCTATGTTTATTCCCTTTGGGGGCTTAGAGGGTGTGAACACAGCACAGTGTTGGGGGCTGAGAGGATTATCCAGTTGATGTGGCACCTGGTAGTATTCGAGGTTGACAGCATTAGGGTACCTGGTTGCGGGTAGGTTGCAGGCATGAGGAGTGGAGTACACAGAGCAGGCCTGGGAGGCCCAGGAGCCCTGTTGCAGGCTTTGCAGGTTAGCCTGGATTGCCCTGCTGAACTCCCTCCTGATGGTATGGTCTTTACCTATTTGCAGATGGAGCTGAAGTGATGGCAGGAGGGTGGGGATGGTTTCCGAAGGGTTGCAGGGTAGGTCTGGAGGTGGGGTGGACAGGTGCTCACAGGTCTGATGTGGAGGCATGGGGTCTGGTCGAACCAGACCCAGAGGTCAGGGAGGCTCTGACTTGCGGTTGGGTGGGAAGCTTTGGTTGCTCAATAGAGCTCCAGGGCCCCTTAGTGACCGCCTCCTCACCTAACTGATGCTCGTGAACATCAGCTGGGGGCCAGGCAGTCATCCGTCACGTCACTCTTGGCTCAGGAATCACTACTGTTTGTTAACTTGCTACTAGGTGCCAGGTACTGTTGTCACAATCTCAATCAAGCCTCACGTTTCCTCTGTGAGCTAGGGGGCTGTTAGCATCCAGCCCATTTTGGAGATGGGGAAACTGGTCCAGCATCATTTGGATAGTGAGCTACCAAGGATTTGACCCCGGAAATGGGATTCCATGTTCCAGGTGCATAGCCCCTCTCAGCTGCGTCCTGACATCCTGTCCCTAGAGCTAATCAGCTGGTCCCAAAAGAAGTAAGCTCCGGATCATTGGAGATTGGTGAGCATCTTTTGTAGGACTCCTGGAATTGGATGCTGAAAAGGGATAGAGGTTTCCTGTCCATTGTGACCTTTCAAGTCCCCCTAGCCCTGAAAGGCCCCCGCAAGATGTGGTTGGCAGAGACACACGGGCAGGGTTGGAGACGAGAGTTTTACATCAGGGCGGCAGATAGATCTGGATTCAGGTCCAGGCTGTGCCTCTTCCTGACTGTGTGTCATTCAGGCATACAGCATAAAATCGGAGGCCTCAGTTTATCCATCTTTGGAATGGCGATGATCATGCTCGTATGATGATTAAATCAAGTATTCTATCAAAAGCATCTGGTACATACTGGGTGCCGACTAAACTTTCTCTCCCTTGAAGCTGGTGAGTATCATGAGCCTGTGGTTCAAAATTGCTTGCAGCTTCTACTGGGAGACAGTCTTTGGGAGCACAGTGGCCCTGGGTCAGAATCCTGCCTCCTCTGGCATGACCGTGCATGAGTCATCCAAATTCTCCAGGCCTCAGTTTCCCCATCTGGAAAATGGGAATCTTTTGGGTACCTACCCAGGAACTTCTGCTTACACCCAATGCCTAGAGCATAGTGAGCCCTCTGACAAGATCAGCAGTTTCTTTGAGCATCCTAAATCACCTCGTATGTGCTCGCCTGGCCTGCCCTTTCAAAAATAGCACATTGAACCCCCATCAAAGCCCTGCAAGGTGAAAGTTTCCACTTTATAGGAGTGGAACCGGAGGCAGCCGCATATGTGCAAGGTGGCCAAATTCACACAGGATGTGAGCGGCCGAACTGGGATGTAAATGCAGGTTGTGTGTCTCCAAATTGCACCAGCCACAGCCAGGACCGCCTCTGCTACCCAATGGGACATGATTCCTCGGCGAATGCTTTGAAAACCACACAGGTGTCAAGGAGACAGAATGCCACATTGTCTCTTGTGCCATCCCCAAACCACCTCAACGTCTCTCAAATCTGTTGGCCCCTGAAGTGGACCAAGGTCAAGCCCATGTCTGGGAGGCTGAGAGCGATAATGTGGTTGAGTTGTATTTTGGAGGTCTTCTTCAGCTGCCTGGCCCTCTCCTATGTCCACAAGTCTGGTCCGTCTCCTGGGATGGGTGGCCCTGTCAGGGGTAGACAGCAGCCTTGTTCCTGCCACTAGACAAGGCAGCCTTCTGTAAGACACTCAGGGGTCTTCTGGGGAAGGAGGCTGTCATCCTGAATGTCTTTCGAATTTGGTGTCCAGGCCTCAGGCAGTCAAGCCAGCTATTAACGTCTAGGGAGGCATCCTAGCACTCAGCTGAGAGCATGCAGAGTTGGGGAGGAGTCCTCACTAGGTGCTACATTGCCACCTTCACCACAGGTCCGTGAACAGGACAAGAGGCCTGGAGCCAGAAAGCCATTGGCTCCTCCCTATTGCCAATTGACAGAGGGTGTGACCTTGAGTTAGACGTGGCCCTTTCTGAGGTTCAGGATCCACAATGAAACAGACAAACTTCTCTGCTCTGCAGAGTTTGGACTTGACACAAGGCAGGTGTACAATTAGAGTGCCAACAGGGAAGAGATGGTTCCAACCAACCAAGTACGTTCAGGTGGATTTCAAAAGGGCCTACTGACTAAGGCAAGGAACAGATGCTGGGAGACCATACGGAAGGGTGCAGCTCCTCACCTTCCCCATGACTATGAACTGGGGCCAGAGGGGGGCTAGGGATTCTTACCTACCCTAGGCTGACAGAGGTGGGTGGAGAAGTTAGACAAAGGGGCTGGCCAAGTACGGAGGGTCCCAGGATGGGAGCCTGTGACTGCTGTCTCTTCCTGAAGCATATCGGGACAGGAACTGGTTTGATAACCTACCCCCTCCCTTCCGCACTCTCCATTCTCCTTTTCCTTCCTCAGAAATCCTCTATTGCCATCTGAGCATGCTTGATACCACCTGCATGGCTGGATAAATACGCCCCTTTTCTGATTCAGTATGTATGGGCTGAGGCCTGACCATTTAGTGTTGAACCTACTCCCAGCTGCTGCTGCTGCTGACTGACCACACATGGGGCTGCTCTGGTCCAACACTCACAGTTCTCTGACAGCTCTCTTAGCTTTTTCTGCCTTGTGGCTCATTGGCCTAGCAGCCCCTCCCGGGCAGGATTTTCTGACTCCATTTCTTTAGCTCTCCATACTTTGCACTCTGTATCTGGGGGGCCACTGCCTCCTGCCAGGCTGAATTCAACCCACTTGCATCATATACTACCTATCTCGGTTGCCTGCTGTCCAGATACATCCTGGCCATGGCTTGGCAGTCCTTGACTGGAGGCTGACGCTGAGTTGGAGGTCAGCATGCAGGCAGTTTGTGATGGTGTGTGCTTGGGCCAAAACCAGAGGACATGTATGTGGGAAAGCAATCAGGAGTGAGGAGAGGCAGAAGTTGGGCTATGAGGTGATCTCCCTTGTCAGCAAGCACCCTGGGGAGTTCCAAGAGGATGTCAACTTCAGAGCTGTTCTGGGTTTTGGCAAGTATGTTGGATCTTTACATCCCGTGAGTATCAGGCACTGGATGGCATGCCACCATGCGGGAGGTTCTCTGGACCGCTACGGTGGCCCCTGTGCCTAAAGGACAGCAATTCTCTCATCACTGGTGGCCGGCAGTCCTGATGGGATCTGATTGGCACGTGACAGCATCCACCCTGACATCAGAACCCGTCCAAAGAACCATGGAGCGGTCATAGGCCTTCTCATGGCCACCACTGCCCTGTCCAAACCAACTCTGTGTCCCTGAGCCCCGTACCCAAAATTCGCCTGTTACACTTCTAATGCGCAGCTGCACATTAGAAAAGAAAATATGATGACAGGAAAGGGAACTCTGACCCAAACCATTCTAACACATTGGGGTCTTGGAAAGGTGGCTTCAGGGTAACTAGAAACCTACAGGAGCTCATCAGATATATAGCACGTGTATTTGGTGTCCAAAGATAACCCTGTAAAACCACGCCATGCGTTTGGAGGACATTTCCCATTTCGTTTCGATCCAGGTGAGGTATGGAAATTGGCTTGTATCCACATGCCACCATCTGA
Source organism: Aselliscus stoliczkanus (assembly GCA_033961575.1). Classification (NCBI taxonomy): domain Eukaryota; kingdom Metazoa; phylum Chordata; class Mammalia; order Chiroptera; family Hipposideridae; genus Aselliscus; species Aselliscus stoliczkanus. Next base: position 97,556 of record JAWWOG010000030.1, read on the forward strand.
AGTATATCTTGCCCCTTTGTTCAGCTCATACCTGTTTCGCCTATGGAATCCTCACAGGGCAGTCTTGAGAGGTGAATGTGGGTTTCAACCCCATTTCACCTATGAGGAAACTGATGCCTGAAGTCCTCCAGTTCATGGCAGACCTGGAGTTAGACATGGACCTCATGTCTCTCAAACTCATGTGGTTTAGGCAGTGCACTTGTTCCTCGCTCTGTCAGCTGCCCATGGTGTGCTGGGTCTCATTTGAGGGCTCAGCCTAGGGTTTCCATAATCCTGCAGACCGCCCTGAACACTGGGCTATGTTTATTCCCTTTGGGGGCTTAGAGGGTGTGAACACAGCACAGTGTTGGGGGGCTGAGAGGATTATCCAGTTGATGTGGCACCTGGTAGTATTCGAGGTTGACAGCATTAGGGTACCTGGTTGCGGGTAGGTTGCAGGCATGAGGAGTGGAGTACACAGAGCAGGCCTGGGAGGCCCAGGAGCCCTGTTGCAGGCTTTGCAGGTTAGCCTGGATTGCCCTGCTGAACTCCCTCCTGATGGTATGGTCTTTACCTATTTGCAGATGGAGCTGAAGTGATGGCAGGAGGGTGGGGATGGTTTCCGAAGGGTTGCAGGGTAGGTCTGGAGGTGGGGTGGACAGGTGCTCACAGGTCTGATGTGGAGGCATGGGGTCTGGTCGAACCAGACCCAGAGGTCAGGGAGGCTCTGACTTGCGGTTGGGTGGGAAGCTTTGGTTGCTCAATAGAGCTCCAGGGCCCCTTAGTGACCGCCTCCTCACCTAACTGATGCTCGTGAACATCAGCTGGGGGCCAGGCAGTCATCCGTCACGTCACTCTTGGCTCAGGAATCACTACTGTTTGTTAACTTGCTACTAGGTGCCAGGTACTGTTGTCACAATCTCAATCAAGCCTCACGTTTCCTCTGTGAGCTAGGGGCTGTTAGCATCCAGCCCATTTTGGAGATGGGGAAACTGGTCCAGCATCATTTGGATAGTGAGCTACCAAGGATTTGACCCCGGAAATGGGATTCCATGTTCCAGGTGCATAGCCCCTCTCAGCTGCGTCCTGACATCCTGTCCCTAGAGCTAATCAGCTGGTCCCAAAAGAAGTAAGCTCCGGATCATTGGAGATTGGTGAGCATCTTTTGTAGGACTCCTGGAATTGGATGCTGAAAAGGGATAGAGGTTTCCTGTCCATTGTGACCTTTCAAGTCCCCCTAGCCCTGAAAGGCCCCCGCAAGATGTGGTTGGCAGAGACACACGGGCAGGGTTGGAGACGAGAGTTTTACATCAGGGCGGCAGATAGATCTGGATTCAGGTCCAGGCTGTGCCTCTTCCTGACTGTGTGTCATTCAGGCATACAGCATAAAATCGGAGGCCTCAGTTTATCCATCTTTGGAATGGCGATGATCATGCTCGTATGATGATTAAATCAAGTATTCTATCAAAAGCATCTGGTACATACTGGGTGCCGACTAAACTTTCTCTCCCTTGAAGCTGGTGAGTATCATGAGCCTGTGGTTCAAAATTGCTTGCAGCTTCTACTGGGAGACAGTCTTTGGGAGCACAGTGGCCCTGGGTCAGAATCCTGCCTCCTCTGGCATGACCGTGCATGAGTCATCCAAATTCTCCAGGCCTCAGTTTCCCCATCTGGAAAATGGGAATCTTTTGGGTACCTACCCAGGAACTTCTGCTTACACCCAATGCCTAGAGCATAGTGAGCCCTCTGACAAGATCAGCAGTTTCTTTGAGCATCCTAAATCACCTCGTATGTGCTCGCCTGGCCTGCCCTTTCAAAAATAGCACATTGAACCCCCATCAAAGCCCTGCAAGGTGAAAGTTTCCACTTTATAGGAGTGGAACCGGAGGCAGCCGCATATGTGCAAGGTGGCCAAATTCACACAGGATGTGAGCGGCCGAACTGGGATGTAAATGCAGGTTGTGTGTCTCCAAATTGCACCAGCCACAGCCAGGACCGCCTCTGCTACCCAATGGGACATGATTCCTCGGCGAATGCTTTGAAAACCACACAGGTGTCAAGGAGACAGAATGCCACATTGTCTCTTGTGCCATCCCCAAACCACCTCAACGTCTCTCAAATCTGTTGGCCCCTGAAGTGGACCAAGGTCAAGCCCATGTCTGGGAGGCTGAGAGCGATAATGTGGTTGAGTTGTATTTTGGAGGTCTTCTTCAGCTGCCTGGCCCTCTCCTATGTCCACAAGTCTGGTCCGTCTCCTGGGATGGGTGGCCCTGTCAGGGGTAGACAGCAGCCTTGTTCCTGCCACTAGACAAGGCAGCCTTCTGTAAGACACTCAGGGGTCTTCTGGGGAAGGAGGCTGTCATCCTGAATGTCTTTCGAATTTGGTGTCCAGGCCTCAGGCAGTCAAGCCAGCTATTAACGTCTAGGGAGGCATCCTAGCACTCAGCTGAGAGCATGCAGAGTTGGGGAGGAGTCCTCACTAGGTGCTACATTGCCACCTTCACCACAGGTCCGTGAACAGGACAAGAGGCCTGGAGCCAGAAAGCCATTGGCTCCTCCCTATTGCCAATTGACAGAGGGTGTGACCTTGAGTTAGACGTGGCCCTTTCTGAGGTTCAGGATCCACAATGAAACAGACAAACTTCTCTGCTCTGCAGAGTTTGGACTTGACACAAGGCAGGTGTACAATTAGAGTGCCAACAGGGAAGAGATGGTTCCAACCAACCAAGTACGTTCAGGTGGATTTCAAAAGGGCCTACTGACTAAGGCAAGGAACAGATGCTGGGAGACCATACGGAAGGGTGCAGCTCCTCACCTTCCCCATGACTATGAACTGGGGCCAGAGGGGGGCTAGGGATTCTTACCTACCCTAGGCTGACAGAGGTGGGTGGAGAAGTTAGACAAAGGGGCTGGCCAAGTACGGAGGGTCCCAGGATGGGAGCCTGTGACTGCTGTCTCTTCCTGAAGCATATCGGGACAGGAACTGGTTTGATAACCTACCCCTCCCTTCCGCACTCTCCATTCTCCTTTTCCTTCCTCAGAAATCCTCTATTGCCATCTGAGCATGCTTGATACCACCTGCATGGCTGGATAAATACGCCCCTTTTCTGATTCAGTATGTATGGGCTGAGGCCTGACCATTTAGTGTTGAACCTACTCCCAGCTGCTGCTGCTGCTGACTGACCACACATGGGGCTGCTCTGGTCCAACACTCACAGTTCTCTGACAGCTCTCTTAGCTTTTTCTGCCTTGTGGCTCATTGGCCTAGCAGCCCCTCCCGGGCAGGATTTTCTGACTCCATTTCTTTAGCTCTCCATACTTTGCACTCTGTATCTGGGGGGCCACTGCCTCCTGCCAGGCTGAATTCAACCCACTTGCATCATATACTACCTATCTCGGTTGCCTGCTGTCCAGATACATCCTGGCCATGGCTTGGCAGTCCTTGACTGGAGGCTGACGCTGAGTTGGAGGTCAGCATGCAGGCAGTTTGTGATGGTGTGTGCTTGGGCCAAAACCAGAGGACATGTATGTGGGAAAGCAATCAGGAGTGAGGAGAGGCAGAAGTTGGGCTATGAGGTGATCTCCCTTGTCAGCAAGCACCCTGGGGAGTTCCAAGAGGATGTCAACTTCAGAGCTGTTCTGGGTTTTGGCAAGTATGTTGGATCTTTACATCCCGTGAGTATCAGGCACTGGATGGCATGCCACCATGCGGGAGGTTCTCTGGACCGCTACGGTGGCCCCTGTGCCTAAAGGACAGCAATTCTCTCATCACTGGTGGCCGGCAGTCCTGATGGGATCTGATTGGCACGTGACAGCATCCACCCTGACATCAGAACCCGTCCAAAGAACCATGGAGCGGTCATAGGCCTTCTCATGGCCACCACTGCCCTGTCCAAACCAACTCTGTGTCCCTGAGCCCCGTACCCAAAATTCGCCTGTTACACTTCTAATGCGCAGCTGCACATTAGAAAAGAAAATATGATGACAGGAAAGGGAACTCTGACCCAAACCATTCTAACACATTGGGGTCTTGGAAAGGTGGCTTCAGGGTAACTAGAAACCTACAGGAGCTCATCAGATATATAGCACGTGTATTTGGTGTCCAAAGATAACCCTGTAAAACCACGCCATGCGTTTGGAGGACATTTCCCATTTCGTTTCGATCCAGGTGAGGTATGGAAATTGGCTTGTATCCACATGCCACCATCTGAAGTATATCTTGCCCCTTTGTTCAGCTCATACCTGTTTCGCCTATGGAATCCTCACAGGGCAGTCTTGAGAGGTGAATGTGGGTTTCAACCCCATTTCACCTATGAGGAAACTGATGCCTGAAGTCCTCCAGTTCATGGCAGACCTGGAGTTAGACATGGACCTCATGTCTCTCAAACTCATGTGGTTTAGGCAGTGCACTTGTTCCTCGCTCTGTCAGCTGCCCATGGTGTGCTGGGTCTCATTTGAGGGCTCAGCCTAGGGTTTCCATAATCCTGCAGACCGCCCTGAACACTGGGCTATGTTTATTCCCTTTGGGGGCTTAGAGGGTGTGAACACAGCACAGTGTTGGGGTCTGAGAGGATTATCCAGTTGATGTGGCACCTGGTAGTATTCGAGGTTGACAGCATTAGGGTACCTGGTTGCGGGTAGGTTGCAGGCATGAGGAGTGGAGTACACAGAGCAGGCCTGGGAGGCCCAGGAGCCCTGTTGCAGGCTTTGCAGGTTAGCCTGGATTGCCCTGCTGAACTCCCTCCTGATGGTATGGTCTTTACCTATTTGCAGATGGAGCTGAAGTGATGGCAGGAGGGTGGGGATGGTTTCCGAAGGGTTGCAGGGTAGGTCTGGAGGTGGGGTGGACAGGTGCTCACAGGTCTGATGTGGAGGCATGGGGTCTGGTCGAACCAGACCCAGAGGTCAGGGAGGCTCTGACTTGCGGTTGGGTGGGAAGCTTTGGTTGCTCAATAGAGCTCCAGGGCCCCTTAGTGACCGCCTCCTCACCTAACTGATGCTCGTGAACATCAGCTGGGGGCCAGGCAGTCATCCGTCACGTCACTCTTGGCTCAGGAATCACTACTGTTTGTTAACTTGCTACTAGGTGCCAGGTACTGTTGTCACAATCTCAATCAAGCCTCACGTTTCCTCTGTGAGCTAGGGGGCTGTTAGCATCCAGCCCATTTTGGAGATGGGGAAACTGGTCCAGCATCATTTGGATAGTGAGCTACCAAGGATTTGACCCCGGAAATGGGATTCCATGTTCCAGGTGCATAGCCCCTCTCAGCTGCGTCCTGACATCCTGTCCCTAGAGCTAATCAGCTGGTCCCAAAAGAAGTAAGCTCCGGATCATTGGAGATTGGTGAGCATCTTTTGTAGGACTCCTGGAATTGGATGCTGAAAAGGGATAGAGGTTTCCTGTCCATTGTGACCTTTCAAGTCCCCCTAGCCCTGAAAGGCCCCCGCAAGATGTGGTTGGCAGAGACACACGGGCAGGGTTGGAGACGAGAGTTTTACATCAGGGCGGCAGATAGATCTGGATTCAGGTCCAGGCTGTGCCTCTTCCTGACTGTGTGTCATTCAGGCATACAGCATAAAATCGGAGGCCTCAGTTTATCCATCTTTGGAATGGCGATGATCATGCTCGTATGATGATTAAATCAAGTATTCTATCAAAAGCATCTGGTACATACTGGGTGCCGACTAAACTTTCTCTCCCTTGAAGCTGGTGAGTATCATGAGCCTGTGGTTCAAAATTGCTTGCAGCTTCTACTGGGAGACAGTCTTTGGGAGCACAGTGGCCCTGGGTCAGAATCCTGCCTCCTCTGGCATGACCGTGCATGAGTCATCCAAATTCTCCAGGCCTCAGTTTCCCCATCTGGAAAATGGGAATCTTTTGGGTACCTACCCAGGAACTTCTGCTTACACCCAATGCCTAGAGCATAGTGAGCCCTCTGACAAGATCAGCAGTTTCTTTGAGCATCCTAAATCACCTCGTATGTGCTCGCCTGGCCTGCCCTTTCAAAAATAGCACATTGAACCCCCATCAAAGCCCTGCAAGGTGAAAGTTTCCACTTTATAGGAGTGGAACCGGAGGCAGCCGCATATGTGCAAGGTGGCCAAATTCACACAGGATGTGAGCGGCCGAACTGGGATGTAAATGCAGGTTGTGTGTCTCCAAATTGCACCAGCCACAGCCAGGACCGCCTCTGCTACCCAATGGGACATGATTCCTCGGCGAATGCTTTGAAAACCACACAGGTGTCAAGGAGACAGAATGCCACATTGTCTCTTGTGCCATCCCCAAACCACCTCAACGTCTCTCAAATCTGTTGGCCCCTGAAGTGGACCAAGGTCAAGCCCATGTCTGGGAGGCTGAGAGCGATAATGTGGTTGAGTTGTATTTTGGAGGTCTTCTTCAGCTGCCTGGCCCTCTCCTATGTCCACAAGTCTGGTCCGTCTCCTGGGATGGGTGGCCCTGTCAGGGGTAGACAGCAGCCTTGTTCCTGCCACTAGACAAGGCAGCCTTCTGTAAGACACTCAGGGGTCTTCTGGGGAAGGAGGCTGTCATCCTGAATGTCTTTCGAATTTGGTGTCCAGGCCTCAGGCAGTCAAGCCAGCTATTAACGTCTAGGGAGGCATCCTAGCACTCAGCTGAGAGCATGCAGAGTTGGGGAGGAGTCCTCACTAGGTGCTACATTGCCACCTTCACCACAGGTCCGTGAACAGGACAAGAGGCCTGGAGCCAGAAAGCCATTGGCTCCTCCCTATTGCCAATTGACAGAGGGTGTGACCTTGAGTTAGACGTGGCCCTTTCTGAGGTTCAGGATCCACAATGAAACAGACAAACTTCTCTGCTCTGCAGAGTTTGGACTTGACACAAGGCAGGTGTACAATTAGAGTGCCAACAGGGAAGAGATGGTTCCAACCAACCAAGTACGTTCAGGTGGATTTCAAAAGGGCCTACTGACTAAGGCAAGGAACAGATGCTGGGAGACCATACGGAAGGGTGCAGCTCCTCACCTTCCCCATGATGATTAACTGGGGTAAGAGCGGGTAGGAATGGAATCTTCTGCTTCATCTTGCCAGTTGGGATGGAATGGAATGGAATGGAATTGAGTCGAATGGAATGGAATGGAGTGCAACATTCTGCTTCATCCTTCCAGTTGCAATGGAAAGGAATGCAATGGAATGGAATGGCGTGAAATGGAATGGAACTTTCTGCTTCATCATGCAAGATGGAATGGAAAGGAATGGAATGGTATTTAATGGAATGGAATGGAATGTAACATTCTGCTTCATCCTGCCAGGTGGAATGGAATGGAATGTTTGGAATGGAATGGAATGGAATGGAATGGAATGAAATGGAACGGAATGGAATGGAACCTTCTGCTTCATATTGCCAGTTGGAATGGAATGGAATGTTGTGGAATGGAATAGAATGGAATGGAATGAAACCTTCCGTTGCAACCTGACAGTTGGAATGTAATGTAATGTATTGGAATGGAATGGAATGGAACCTTTGTTTTGTCCTGCCAGTTGGAACGGAATGAAATGGAATGGAATGGAATGGAACATTCTGCTTCATCATGCCAGTTGGAATGGAATGGAATAGAATGGAATGGAATGGAAT